>JAKSZP010006666.1:0-206365 GCA_022478985.1 Massospora cicadina | reverse complement strand
ACAAGTTATAATCAAGAAAAATGAGGACGTTTGGAAAATCAAGAGGAATACCACCAAGATTTGATACAAATGAGAGCAACTCAAAAAAAGAAGAATAGAAGATTACCAAGATGACGATGCATCTGGTTGGGGAATCAAGGTATAAAGAGCCCGATGGAAGATTAAAAGGGTTAGTCTTTTACAAGGAAAAGAGGAGCGCAGAAAGGTCTGCGAGTATATTCAAGATAAAGGTAGAAATAAGGGGCGATAGCTCCATAAATATACCTTATCAAGCATCATTTAAAGGAATCAGCAACCTCATATCATTCAATTTGGTTGCTCAGAGGCTAATACCCTGTGTAAATCTGACTCGGTGACAGCGGACCTAGCCGCCAAGAAATTTACATAACAAATCTTCCAAAGAAGTCCCAACATGTCCAAAGAATTTAAATCCTGCCTATGCCAGATCCATATTGGTGTTGTTAGCTAACCTTAATGACAAACCTAGGTTAGTGGTCCATAGTAGTCCCACCGTGTATGTTCATCTTCTACTGGTAAAGGCTATTGATGATTTCTGCATATTAGAAGCCTAAGGAATTTTGGTTTGGAGATGCCCTTATCAGTGGCTCTTGTCAACATCTTTATCAGAAAGAATCCCAATGGGAAACAACAGTAATACATTAGAGAATTTTAGAGGAGTAATTAGTTCCTTTATCATCCTCAACCTACAAACTTCTGGAAAATGAGTTGGCTTCTACATTATGTGGAGACTGATGATGCTCTCCCCTTTAGTCCCAAAATTATTGAAAACGTAAGTTTGAAGAAGCCCAGGTGGCGGTAGAGCTCAAACAACTACTTAAGCCGGACTATTGATGCCTATATGCAACCCTTGGTCCTCCCCCCTCCTGTTGGTTTAATAAAAAGAATGGCAATCATTGGGTGGTGATAGACCACCGCAGGCTCAACTCCATCAAAGGGAAATAGAGTTATCCTTTGCCCTATATTGATTGCTCTCTTCATTTTCCTGCTGAATCACAATACTTTCTGCGTTGGATCTTGCTAGCAGATATTGGCAAGTGGAGCTCGCCACTGAAGACTGAGCCTTGTGTGCGCTTAAAGCCTATGACGGGCTATCTGAACCTACAAGAATTCTCCAGGGCCTTTGTAAAGCACTGGCCACCTTCCAACGCGCCATTGTTGGGATCCTCAAGGACTCAAAGTTATCATGTGTCCTCATATCTCAACAATATCACTGTCATTTTGTGAGCCTTCAAAGATCATGTGGAACACCTTAATGAAGTCTTGAATCATCTTAGGAAGGCTTTTTAAAACTTAAACACTTAAAGTGCTACTTCCTACAGTCAAAAATGATTTTTCAGAGATAAAGTCATGGAAGATGGCATCAACCTATTCCAAACAAAGTTTTGGACAATTAAAGATCTAATGTATTAGTAAAAGTAATTCAGAGGTAAATAATGAAAAAACTGGCCAAAAGACCCTGGCCAATTCCTGGTGGAACCCCTCAAATTGTGCTAAAATTTATATTAATACTTGGGCAAGAACCACAAGTTTGGCCAGTCAGATTGCACCTATTTGTTGATCAAATCTGGGAAGCCATTCTGAGGTCCCTCCCCTTCTCACAGCAAATTTAGTTAAACCAACACCATAAAGACTGGCCCTTTTATAGGGTGGAAGGGTTCCCGCAAGTTGAGAATATTTTAGCATTCAATTATTTGGTAAAGCTTATAAAATCGCTACCTCACAAGGCTATACTACCAATCATTGGTTGGCTGTCCCATAAACACGAGGCAAGTCTCAAAAGCTCTGATAGGTCAAATCCTAATATCACTATCTTCCAACTTTACTAAGCAGTCTGAGCTTTAAACCTCAATATCTTAAATACTAAGAATCGACTTATTAAGAGGGTTAGCTTTTCTTATCCCCACGGTTACTAATTAAATCATATAAATACCAAAACTTTTTTCCTTATCATTTTTAGTTATTATAAGTGGTCAAATAACCCCTTAAAATTATTCTTCTCTGCAATAGAGAATAATATTTCTCCTGAAAAATATTTGTTGTATCTATGTCAAAAATGCATCAGCAAGCATCTTAAAAAAGCCTAAAATCCAACAAAAGTCAACAACATTAAAAATGTCGCACCCCTCAGAGCCTGAGGGATATTCAGGCATTCATTGGCATAGTCAGCTTTATCAGTTCATCCTTCTGTTTGCTGACCTAGCTGAGCCCCTATTTTACTTTTGAAAAAAATTTCGCCTTTTGAGTGGCGGCCTGAAAAAGAACATGCTTTTAATACACTGAGGACCACTCTTAGCATTACACCCATTATAGTCCATTTCTTTTTTGGTCACCTTTTCCCACTATATCCATATGCCAGAGATGTCACTGTTGGGGCCATCCTAGCCAAGCATGATGAAAACAAGTTATCTCCCTGTATCTTATTTAATCAAGATCTTTAGCAAGGCTGAATGGAACTAGAGCATTACAATACAAGAATGCCTAGCTATCTTGTTAGCAATCAAGCAATTTTGCTCATCTCTATGGCACCCACTTTACCATTATCACTGATCATTCCTCATTTTGATGGCTTCAGCAAATGAAGGACCCAGATGACCAATTAACCAGATGGGCCCTAAGTCTACAGAGCTAAAATTTCACTATTGGCCATCATTCAGGAGCTATTCACCAGTATGCTGATGGTCTCTCTTTAATGTCAGTACTAGCTGCCTTGAACCCCAAGATATTCCAACTGTATTATCTAATTGGCTGATCAGAACGCTAAGGAGCTGGAAACTCCCAAGATATAAACAAACTCTGGAAGATGACCTGAGACACTCCGATCAAGGAAGGACTGTTGTATAAAAGTGTCAATAAGAAATGGCTCCTTCACATCCGCCCTACTTTTTAAATAATGTTATCTTAGAAAGACATGTGACTGTGGCACACGGGGCAGTAAAGAAGACTCACTAGTGGCTAAAGACACAATGTTATTAGGACCAAATGGTAGAAACCATCTGTTGTGATTTTTGCCCATATTCCCAGCTGGCTAGATTACCAGGTATTTCTAGGGGATAATTCCCTAATGCAAGGTGAATTGGGTATCAGTTTACCCTTATTTTAGGGGTAACTATGTTTGGGGGATATATATTATTCGCATGTGTATGAATCCAGCTTTCTAGGTGCTCGCTGATGCTAATGCCTCTGGATCCCACAAGAGTTTTAATAAATTTAATAAAAGCGCACTAATAAAAAAACGTGGGTTTTTAATAGTTTTTAATAGTAAATGGGACAGGAATGGAGAAACAATCCCCTTGATCTCCGCCCAATTTGTATTTTAACTAATTTTTGAGGGCTGGGGGAGTTCAAGGATAGTTTCAGAATAGCTTTGACACTTTCCAAATTAGAAAATATACTAAACGCTCCTATCAGATTGAGCAAAATGTGAGTTACTTTTTTTGAAAAAGGTAAGTGGGGTTTTGGGGCAGAATGTACTCATGCAGTAAGGTTTTGATATAATTCAACCAATCACCACTTAAGAAATTATTTTCACCTTGGGGGACCTCTGCAATGACTATAAAAAGTTGGGGTCCCCATGTAGGTGCTTTGAGGGACTTGTGATGGTTGGGGGAATACTATCACTGGTTGCCCCATAGTTCATCAGGTGGTTAGAGTAATCTGACCATTCATTTTTTACTTTTAGCACCCATGCAGGTGTCAAAATGATGTTACCCCAATTAATGAGGTTCTACCAAGAATTAGCCAGGGTCTTTAGCCAATTTCCTAAAAATCATTATTAACATCTAATAAATTTTTTTAGCTCATTGACAACTCGTAAATGGCCAACATTTCTCTGACTAGGCGTATTTTGACCCACAACATTCTTCTTCTGAGGCCTGGAAGGCAAATTTCCAACAGCCTGGTCAGATCCATCAGGGATCAATCCAGATGAATGCTTAAGATTTCGTTGGGCAGAGTTGCCAACGAAATAGGGGCATCTATCTTGATTAAATAACAGGTGTACCATTTTGGGATTGGTCAGGTTTTATCACTGACCAATTGGGAATATAAGGAGTAAGCTGCGAGGCAAGTGATGCTGCCTGCAACTTGTGAATTGAAACGTTTATTTGTGACCTGCCTTAATTGTAACAAGTCCCATTAGCTTAGCGGTCGCTTGCCAATATAATATTAGTTCACTTAGATTGAGAGGAAAACTTTAGGGACATGTTTTATGACTTTTTCCTTTTTAGGTCTTGAGGATGTTCAAAGATGGAATCCAAACCAGGATGTGAAGGATTATTGCTGCTGAGACGAGGATGGGTGATTCAATGGCAATGGCTGCCTTTAATCAAGTAGGCTAGCGAGGGTTGGGTGCCAAATCCCCCCACTATAAATTCCCTAGAATTCACTAACAAAATAGGAATAGTTTGCCAGATCATAAGTTATCATATCACAAATTATCACCTTTACTAGAGCAGTAGCTTAGTAAACTATATCAGAATCCAATTGTTATATTCTTTCTCAGGGATATTATTGTTGTATGCAATAATTTGGAGACTCTTTAAGATAAAGAGTAAGGATTTGATCGGGGATCCAGAGAAGAAGCTGAATCAAATCAGGGATTGCTGTTGACTGTGTAAACCAGATAAACTGTAAATGGGAATCTAAGAGTAGATTGAGTTAGGCAGTATAAGGGAATGAATACCAATTCAAGACAACATAATTATATTGAGAGGAACTACTGGCCAAGCGTTAATCCAAAATATAATACTTTTAATTCAACTATGGATAAAAGTCGCCGTACTATTATCAAAGATTATTTATTTGAGGCAAGCTTACCAGGGGGCGGACATTAACAAAACTAAAAATATGCTAAAAAACTAATGTAACTATTTGGTTCAAACAAAACTCCCTAATGGGCGGATTGAGTAAAATGCTTCAAAAACTGATCAACCAGGTGGGCAGCGGAAGCCGCTTATCTCTCCATGGTGGAAGGGGAGGGGGATTGGGGGCTCATCTTTGGCAGCCTCTTTGGCAGCAGCTTCTTCCTCCAATAGTAGAGTGCGTGTCACAGCCATCAGTAATGGTGTTGGGGCATCTGCAGTATGTGGTTTGATATCTCTAATAATTGGAATTTCATGGAAATTGCCAACTAGGTAAATGGCACTGAGATATTCGGTTAAAGCTTTTTCAGCTTTTTGCGGGCATCTGAGGAGTTGAACGAATGTGACAATGTTGGTTCAGGTTATTTTTGCTTCAGGATTCTGTGCTATAGTTGCCACGTTCTGGATAGCATTATTTGCATTTTTTAATACTTGTTCACCAATAATTTGCTTTTTGGAGTTAAGGTTGCGGGGATAACAGGAGGTGGAATTCCTCCTTTGAGTATCGCTACTGATTTAGTGAAAGTTTTATGCAGAGGATGAAAATCTTGTGAGGCAGCTGCTTTGACTGCAAGCTGGTGGTCACTTCAAATTGATTTGGCATTTGGCTGTGGGTTTGAAGTTGGGGGGAGTATTTGGCATCCCATTCTGCATTAATGAACCACTCAATTTGCAGAGATGGTTCTTCAATGAACTTATCTGATTCATCAAAATTAGCCAATAATTCCCATGGGTTATGGTTGAATTGGATTGGGGAACCAGCGTACAGTTGAGGTTTGTTCAATTCATTTGAGGAAGCATGGGATCGAACTGGGATCCAATCTGTGCTTGATTGGAGGAATTATTTATGGCATTGGGGTGAGGAGGAGGCTGATTGGTGGCTGCAGGTGCAGCTGCAGTAACATGCTTTGGGGGTGGAGGAGGTAGGATTGTGCCCCATGCCAGAAATTGTACAAGGTTGGCAGTGGATTGGAGGTCAGTGGATGAGTCATCCGATCCACCAGAAGTGTTTGAAAAGGGGCACTTACAATTTGAGTGGTCTAACTTGAAACATTATGGACAGATCATCTGCCCGCCCTTACCGTGGGCCCAAAATGGATGGTCTGGCACTGAGGGGATAATGGTGCATGGTGGAATTTCCACCGCAATACTATTAAATTCAGGGCTTATTGTGGCATATGCCTGAGGCCCAGAAAGTCGTGTGGCCCCATTTGGGACCAGAAATTGTAAGATGGGGTTGGAGCCATAGGCTGCCAAACCGTCCATCAACTCCTGGTGGAGCACTTCAGGGGGAGGTGGGTGGGCAGGCCAGCAAACTGGACCACAAAAATGGTGTCCACTGGGAGCCAAGTCTGAGTTGTGAGGAGAGGGTGCCCTGGAATACCAGGGGCACAATTGCTGCAGTGGTAGTGTCAGCTTCACAGGTGAAGCCGAGGTCAAAATACCCCTTGTAGGGGCAGAAAATGATAAAGCTGGCGGGTGTCATTACCACCTGTGCCATTTTGATAATGGCTTGGTCGTGGTATAGAAATAGCTTCTCATATTTGACCCTTAGGCTGTAGCGCATGTTGCTCCAGGCGAGCACTGGGGGGCAGCATGGTACAATTTGGGTACAAGCAAAGTGGGTGTCTAAGTCTTTGGGCAGAACGAATCTGCCCATAGGTTTGCAATGACTGAGTGAGCCAGTCCTAGCGCGTTTTCCTGCCAGACAGAAAATGGTAGGGGAGTTTCGCCGCTGCCCCACACTGGAGCATCTAGCGGAGAATCTGAGGACATTGGAGAAAAACTACTATGGGCAAATTCAATTCTTTTTATAAGTTCATGTAAATTTGCTTGAAAAGTTACGCTGAGTGGAAAGAGAGTGTTACATTATCAAACGATTATAACAACTACTATACAATGGGGAGAATTGCACATAACCTGAACCTGTGCAAGTAATAAAATTTTAGGGTTATTTGCTAAAAATAATCAGAAACTTTATGAAATTTTACACAATCCAAAAGGTCCTGGAAGCTTTTATAAAACTTACTAATCTCAAGTTTGAGCCAGCCTCTAATAACAGCACACAGTAGAGGCTCCTTAAGACTCTTAGTGTCATTAGAATCAATAAAGTGGGCCTTCTGCCTACAGATTCCACGTCATAAATATATCCTATAATCCAAGGATCATTCGAACAAGTGTTCAAAGCTATTTCTAGCCCTCTGTCACTGCAAAAACCATGGCTCTTTTTAAAAAAACCCATTTCCGCCCAGCAGGGATGCCCACAAGCTTTACTTCTAGACAATGTGTTATATTTTACCTCGCAAATGGTCCAAAAACTTACTTCACTAATTGGAACTAACCAAAACTTTAACGTCCCTTATAACCCTTCCACCAATGGGTCAGTGAAATCTGCTAATGGAACCTTATCTCTACTTTGTAGAAGATGGACGCCTTCAATACTGCTCACTGGAATTATTATATGCTCAGATCTTTGCTTTCTTACAGGATAAGCTACCATCAAACATTAAGATGTCCCCCTTTAAAGCTCTATATGGGCATTCTTCCTGGTTACCAAGTAACATTTAGTCATTACTTGATACCTCCATACTTAAGAGCCCTCATCTAAATATGTGTTCTTAGCTGATGAAATTTTCTGGCTTCAAGCCCTAGCCACACAAGCCTTTGTTACCACTACATAAAGAGAGACATCATAATTTTAGCTTGGCTGACCTTCCTTACCATATTTTAAATAGTTGACCTCATTCTCTTTTTTCATCATCAGCTCAGAGATTAACAGAGCAAGCTTGGCATTCTTTGATCTGGAGGTTATAAGGTCATTGATAAGGCGAAATTAGAGTAATACACTGCCAACGTCAATCAAGGGATAGTGGTAAATTGAGTACATGGCTGATTCCTTTGGCCCTATACTCATCCTTCAACAATATCTTGAGGGGGTGTTGTTAAGATTTGAGATGATGAGCAAGTTGAAATCCTTACTCCTGAATTGAGCTTTGTAGACTAGCTTTTGAACCAGCATTAATGGAACTTTATCTTAAAGGCACCAATACTAGATTTGATTAGGAAGCATCATATGAATAAGAACTGATGTAAAAGTCAATCAGGAATTTCATACCCTCTTTCCAAATAATGAGAAATGCAGCCATGAAGCTGCGGTCATGAGGATGATGTAGAACAATAAGGGTGCTGACCCAGAAGTCAATCCAGAAGGCAGTAAAAGATCATGATGTATGGGGTTGCAAAGGTCCTTCTGGCACCATGTCCCTACATACCATATGAATATTGATGCATTCAAACTCAATAAAGTAATTTATGTTCACCCCATCTATTCATTTTGACCTCTCTGCTAGTTTACAGTTTTGAGCCCATCATTGAACTTTAGCATCAGTCAAAAGAACTAGTATGATAAAGTATGGTTTATGATGCTATAGATTGTGGCTTTTATTATAGCGCTAGAGAAATTCCTGAGAGAGCGCCACCAAACTTACTCATCTGACCTTAAAAACTATGGTTAAGATACTAAAACTTTAGCTTATATAAGATCAACCAAAAACCTTGCCACCATCTCTAGTTTCGCTGAAGATTTACAAGAAGAACCTGGACTTATTACAGCTGACATATTGGACGTTACTGACGCTGAAGTTTAAGAAAATCAAATTTATTTTTGTAGCTGATCTGGAATCCCTTGATGTGCCAAATGGCGCAGATGAACCAAATGATTGCTTTGCCACCTTTTTCATGACGCAAGGTTCACAGCTGCTCAAGAAGCCCTCTTGAACTAGATGCTCTGGCGCCAAAAATGTCTTCACTGATGAAGTTATCAAAAAACATCCAAATTTGCATTGGGCTAGCTGAGGCAAGTATCTCTGCGACTATAGAAACTCAAAAAATTGAGCAAGAACTAGATCTGTCCATCTAGTACTAAAAAAAAAGAACTAGATCTGTAAAGGATTCTTAGGATAAGCATAAGGGCTCTCAAAAGCAAGTTTTGTTAAAAACTTGAAGCTTGTTAATGTAGAAGTAAAATATAGTTCTGCGCCTGAGCTAAAGTCTCCTCCTGATAACACTGGCACACTGAGCAAGATGCCTCCACACTTACCTTACTTACCTTACTGGAGCTCTTTCGTGTCATATGACGAGATTGGAATATCCAACCTAAATGCTTCAGCGCCCTCTCTGTTTCCCCACGCTGAAGCTACATGCTGCTCTGATGACGAAATCAGAAAGGCCCACTTGTACGCCTTGGCGCCTTGCTGCCTCCATGCGATGAAGCTCTCCACTGCTTCAATATCAGAATTGGAACCATTAAAACCAATTTCCCCTTTTTTACTAATTTGTTTATTCTAAAAAATTTATTTATTTTATTTTTATATTAATATTATAAGTTTTAATGATATTGAAGAAACAAAACCATCTGACCAAACCGATTTGAATAATGAGATGAATTTATTAGTTGGTCAGCTTAGAAACCTCAATACTGATTTGGAAATTCGAGTCAAATCAGCAGTTATCATCAAAATCTACCTAATGAGGAAAAATCACTTGAATTTGAGTTTTATATTAAGGCTCTAAACCGCTAAACTAATATAACTAATAATATAAATTTTCTACTCATTAAATTTCACATAAATTTATAAAAGAAAGCACAAATAAATCTATAACAGATTTTCCAGTCAGTTGTCTCACCAAGATAATTCAAAAATCTCAATGCTTAACTATTAACAATTGCTACAGAATGAATTTATATGACCAACCGCGTATTTTAATATCCAACTTTAACTTTTTTAAGACTTTTTAAAATAATCCTCTGGTTTTTGGCCCTTAAATTTGGTAAAAATTTCCAAGCTAACATTTTTATCTTTTGTAATTATTTTGCTTAGTGTCTGTAACATAAATATTTTATAAATTTTGCTATCTATTGATACCCCTCCTTATTTGTACGCATATATGCATTCTTTATAAAAAACTTAATCTTAGACGCATATATTTATTTTTAAATTTACATACCCCTCATTTTTCAGACTCATATACCACTTTTTGATTTATACAAATCCCTAGTTTTTGGATGTATATATGCATCAAATTATTAGAATGGTTAAGCAACTGGTAAACTGGTTTAGTTTCCAATATAACCAACAAACAAGTTTGAATCACAGTAATGAAAATTTAGATAAAGAATTATATAATGGATTTAAGTTTAAAGTGATACCACCTTTTTGCCTATTTCTTTTTAAGCGGAGCTGTGCCTAGAATCTCTTGTCCTTGCCATATTGCCAAACTGCTAAACTGACGCCTCTTAATCCTAATTTATATTCACCTGTCTATGTGACGAACCTCCATCTTTTGAATGATCTCTGTTATTGTGATGGATCACCTGACAGAAGGTTGCCTTTACTAGCTGCCCATGAACTCAAAGTTAGGTTATCAGGGAGGATGTCAATGTTTTTCTTTAAATCATATTTCTTCTTACAACCCCATACTGCTTTAAGTTTCAAACTCATGTTTAGGTGAAGATATCCATACAACTGTTTTTTCAGCTTTATTATCAGCTTGACATTTACCCTCTTCACTTTGTCATTGCTCCTGTCTGCCAGAAATATCTGAATATGGAATACACTCCTCTATCCCTTACTTACCTCAAATCCCAAACTGGTGCCTTTGATTTTCTTTATAAGAACATATACCTATTAAACATTTGCAATGCCAAACGCTATTTTAAAACTTAACATATACTAACTACCTTGTATCCTCACAATCAGCTCTCCTTTCTTGATGCCAAAACTAAGGTTGCCAACTTAAGCTAAGTGAACTAATCAAACTTTGTATCCCTGCCTCTTCAAGGCCAAGTTTTTCCAGGTATATGAAATTTATATGATAGTCTATCCTAGTAACCAGCTGTCTACAGATTGTGAGACTAAACCCCAATTATTTTTCACCAAACTGGTACTTAACTAAACTACTTTGGATTAACATGCCAGGTGCAACTTTGGTTGTTTAGGACTTAATAAACTGGTTGACCCTGGCAAAAATCTTGGCACCCTCATTTGAGGCTTGGAGAAGACTATGTTAGACTTTGCCTTGGTTTAGGTGAAGCCTCAACTTTAGTATTACAATATGTCATGTACTTTAATTGCTTTTGACTATACTATTATCACTCTTGACTTGGTTTAAAATCATCTTAAAGATTTAATTAGGGTCAGAGGTTATTATTATTAGTTTTCAACAATGTTTTTCAATCCTAATGCCTGAAATCATTATTACTTTTTTATTAAATACTAAGCAGTTACCCATGATAACGCTGAAGCTAAGACCTAATAAACTCTTGATAAATTACCCATTACTTCTCTACTGGACAATGAGATAGGGAAGAATGCCTGAGCCAAGTTACTATTCATCCTGATATCAGGCCTGAGGACTTTCAGTGTTTAAATTTTCTACATACCCCAGTAACTACCTTGCATTATATATTATGCCTTATCACCTCATGATATCCTACTAACAGATAATTGAAAATACTTAACTGTGCTACCACTATTTTATCTCAGTCCAGCCTTTAACAAGAATATCTAAAAAACTCTGAACCTGGATTATGATATTGTCTATTGCATTCATGAATCTCCTTCCACCCTCATATATGGCATTTACCTATCATTCATCACATTCATAATTTTTTCTTGGTACCTTAAATATTACTAATTTTTCTTAATAAAGTACTTTTTACAACATATATTTCTTTGTGAGTCAGCGTCTTTCTAGGAATAAAGTATCTCTAGCCTACTGAGAATTTCTAAGAACCTCTAATCCTTTAGAGAAGGTTAAGTTCCAGCCCAAGTTTTCCTGCTAGCACCTCTGAGTAGCTAATCATTTAACCTCAGCTTGTTACCAAGTGAGCTTAAAAAATAAGGTGTATTGGAGGGAGAAAACTATCTTTTTTACTTTCTGCTCTACTGCACATCAATCTCAATGCTCTTGAGATATGAATTAAGAACTAAGATGTTAATAAAGTTGTTCTTAAGTGATTCATTATCCTGGGTAATATCACACCAAGACTTGCCACTAAAAATTGAGCAACATTTTAACCCTATGCTGACTTAATTTTAGATTCACTCATCAAGTTAAGCAAAGTGATACTTATACTGAAATCACTGATCAAGAAGCTCACAAAGTACTTGTTCTCAAATTTTGGGACCCACTACTTTAACCCTACTCAAGGACAAGTTTACAACTGGAGAAGAAAGCTTTGCATCCCTTCTTCGTACTTATGAGTCTGCAATGAAAGGTGAAACTGATCAAAAAAGAAAGCATATCTTGTCTTGGTTAAGTCGCATGGCGCAGGAGGGTATGGTACCACACATGGGTAAACTAATTACTTGGAGTGAAGAAAGAGAAACCTTTATCAAGAAATTGGTTAAACTCTGTCTTAGTCATCAAGGAAGCTCTGCATGATGTGGCTGATATACCAAGCCAGAAACCACTAAAAAGGCTTATGAAACCTAAAGTATATACCAAAGAGGACCTAAACCCAATAATGCGGTGAATCTCAAGTGTAACTATCACAAAAAGAATAATAATACCTAAGAAATTTATTATAAAAAACCCTCTCCTTTCCAGAATGGGAAAAGGGCAGTTAACTAAATGTCAGGTACCTCTAAAGCTGACCAGTTTATAGTACTCAAAACTTAATATTACCCATTTCTCACCTCACAGGCAATCAGAAGATTATTAGTGATGATTACGAAGGGCTTTAAAGAGATGTAGGTTTAAACATTATAGGTACTCATGCAAATAATGCCATTCTGGACCACTTGAACGCCAGAAACATTTAAGACATCCAAGTTCAAGAGGACACTTAGTTAGTCAAGTCATAGAGATGGCTAAAAGTAATTTATACCTAAAGTGATGCTGACCAGTACCTTGCATACTGATTTGACATATCTCAAGCATACATAATCTAATGAAAATTAAAATTATATTCCAAATCTGCAAGAAAACTCAATGCACTGTTCCGTTATAAATAGGTTTTAGCCCTTCGACAAAAATTCAGAGATGCAATATCAAAAGTAGAAGTGGTGATTTATAAGGTCAAAGTAATAAATTTCTTGGACACAGGACTGCCAATCAACATCTTGTCTCAACTCATCAAGAAGTTTAAACTCAACCCAATCCTTGAGTAAATCCAAAAGTATAGCACTGCAGGTCCAAATAACACAAAAGAAATAGCTTCCTACTCTTTATTGCTGATTTAAGGTAAAAATTAGTTTTCTAAGCTCCCATAATCATTTTGGACAACAGCTAATATAATAATTATCAGGACGCCTTTTATGTATAAATATCAAGGAGTCATTATCTTGAAGAAAAAATATTTGTCTCTCATCAATTATGAAGTTCCCCTTGTACTAAATAAAGATTTTATCAAGAGGGAATAATCTCGTCTGGTTGAATCCACCGTTTCTGTTTGGCCTTTACCTTATTCTACTTCAGGAAAGATATATAAAAGCTCCCAAATCAGTAGATGCAGATGATACTATATAATTGTAAGCTGCTGAGGAGGTAAAAATCGAGCTTTTTTTTCAAGGAGGGCTGACCTTGGGACAAATATACTGCACTGAGAATTTTTCTAGCCAGTACAGGTTTCAAACTTGTATTGAACAAAACCTGCACTAGGGTGGAAGCAGGAATTGTCCTCCAGGCTAACCACCCTTGTAAAGATCAAACTTGGAGAAGAAAAGTAATTTTTACCAAATTTCCTGAAGAGACCTAAACTGCTCTTTAAACATCTCTAGAAAGACAGAGTAAACAAATATAACCAAATGTATTGCCAGTGTCCTCAAAACATTTATCATGGCTAATAGAGTTACAACTCAAAAACTTGACAAATTGAGGAAATCTTAGTCAAGAAACAACAGTAGATTTTAGAAACAATAAAGTTTTAATTGAATAAATTTCTAAAAGTACATCTTATTGGCATTTAACTTGACTTGGCCTATACGCCAAATTTTAAACTGTGCCTTACCTCAAATCCAAACATCTGAAAGTTAAATTGAGAGGAACTAAGGTGATTCTCTTTTTATAGATATCAAAATGTCTTTACCACATTAGATGTCGATTACAGTCATTTTTTAGAACTGGATCCTTAGAATTAATGTGGGTGATTAAACATAGTACAATCTAAGCCATATTTTTTTAGATTTAGAGAAGCAATACATTTATACTTACCTAAAGCAACAATTGGATGCTGGCCTACTTGTGCCCTCCCAGAGTCCATGGTCTTCCCCACTGTTACTTATAGAAAAGAAAAAGGTGATCACAGAATAGTGATATATTCTAGGAAGAAAAATAGCCGCACAAAAAGGGACAGCTATCCTTCCTCACAAATTGACAATGCCTTGGCCTGACAGTAAGGCTATTATTTTTCTTTTCTGTGGTGGGCTTAGCAAGCGGTTAATATCAGATGGATTTATCGCTAGAAGACCAAAAATGCGTATGGATATGCATGAAAGAATTATTTCAACCTACCTGGCTCTAAAGGGTTTATGCAACATTCTTACTATATTTCATTGGCGATGGATTATAATATGTAAGATCTCAAACTGTTCCGTGTTATTTTTATTTAAATGACATTGTGTTAAAAAATCTTTACTTAATATCTTGACAACCTCAAGTCTGTTCCAAAAATTAAAAGATAACAATATCAAACAGAAAGCCTATAAAGTGTACCTTTTTCAACAGGAATTGGTTTTTAGGACATTTCATATCGTGGGAAGGAATTCAGCCCTTATATGATAAGGTATAAGTTGTATTCAAGATACATGAACTGAAGAGTCTCAGAGATATACAGGTACTCTTAGTAATGATGATATAAAAATCAGTTTATCCCTGATTTTGCTAAACTCCCCAAACCTCTTGTTTTCTTACCTGCCAAAAATACACCTTTTGTATGAGGGATATAACAAAGAATCGCGTTATAAACTATAAAAGTTTTTTGAAACATAGACAAATTTTGTGTTATTTAAACTATTGGAAGACTTTAATCCTCTTTACAGACGCCTCTGAACTAGCTGTAGGGTCCATTTTTTCAACTAATGATGAAGCTCAAGGATCTTTTTATGTCTTGTTACAGAAAGATGCTTTCAAAGGCTGAGCACAATCACAGTGTCATGTAAAAAAATAACTAGCAGTTTTTTGCAGTGAAGCAATATTGACTTTTCCATATGGTACAAATTTCACAGTTGTTACAGACCATGTTTTTTAAAGTAGCTGCAGTTTATGAAAGATCCTCCCAGAAGAACAGCCTGATGGGCTCTTAAACTTCAGCACTATACCCTAAATAAAGTCAAATGAGATAGGTCACAACATATGAGCGCGGCTTTACTAGATTTTATATACTAAATTTGGACAACACAAATCTGAACTTTTAAATAACCTACTTATGAAGCTAAACTTTTGGCAAGACGATAATTTACAAGTTCAAGAAAAGCTGAAATGACAATTGCAAAATAATAAGGTCTCAATGGGTTACTATATAGGATAATAAACCTGACTGGTTATCTTATTTACTACTTTTAGAATGGGTACCTGTTATAATGGAAGCCCACAATACCTTAAGGCATAAGGAGCTGAAAAAATTTACAATTGGATAAAAATCAATAATATTGGGTGCTGAATATTGGACTCTGTAGTGGAAGTCTTAGATACTTGCATAACTTCTAAAAAGAAAATGTCATAAAAGGCAAGTACAAGTATCAGCCAATGACCCCTCACCAGTCATTCCATACCATCAGCTTTTATGTTATAGGTTCTCATCTTAAATCAACAGGAGGGAATTAATATATAATTGTAGAAATTGACCACTTCAAAATTGTGTCTAAGCAATTCCATTCCTGCGCAAACTAACAAGGCCTCTGCCAAAATCTGATATCAGAATATTTTTTAGACATGGCTGCTCTCAGCTATTGCTATGTGTATGAAGAAAATTTATTTAAAAGTTTTGAAGATCTTAGCAACAAGCATTAGAACACAAAATTTTTTTAGAGCCCTACAAGTTTTCAACAAATGTGAATGTAAAATAAGCAAAATGGAATGCTAGTCTTAATATTAATAAAAAAGCTATTTCTGAACCTTTACATTGGGATCAGACCTCCCAGGTGCTCTGATGTCTTAAAAGATAAGTTTCATCATATTATCAACTTGCCCACATTCAAGACTTCATATGGGAGATAAAATTTATTCTGGCCTTATTGGAATGCAAAATCACCTGTGATACCACTCAAGAGCCCAAAAAATGTTAAGAAGAGTAGCACAAAAAATAAACTATAGTCAGGTTAAAATGACAAATTTGGCTAAAACGGTTACAAGAGAAGGCCATTCAGCAAAAGCAATCTGTCAACTTTTACACTTCTTAGATTTCTATTTTAGTCCTAAACTAACACAATTATATAATGACACATGGAGAGAAATTGGACTACATCTGGGAAGTTTCATATAATATAATAACAAATGTAAAGAGGAATACTAAAACATCTCTTTGAAAGCTTGATTTACTATCAACTAGTACATAGTCAATTTTTTAATTAATTTTCCTCTCAATATTCTTGGGGATGTGAATTTTAAATATTAAATTATTTTGCATGATAGGAAGAATATTAAATAAATAAAACCTACAAGAGAATCAATAACAGGCCTGAAAAATGGAAATAAAACCCCTATTTTATTATCATATGGATATATTAGAATTTAGTAAGGATTAATATGCTACTAGGATCCTCCTATAGACCATCTTGAGCCCAAAATCTCTGTGGGTTGTGATTCTGATTAGCTGAAAAAATGGATCATCTGAATATGAGATGAATTATCTATATGATGGCTTATGTGGCAGTAAAAAAGTTGCACCTCTAAAATGGAATAATTTTTAAGATGTTAAATTATTGACTTAAATGACTACAAGTTTTATCAAAATGGGTCATATAAACTGCAACTACAGTCTATAAGAATTATCTTTTAAAGACATTTGTTGATTTGAATGAGCTACCCAATAATGTGCTTCTGCACCAGATAGGTTTCTTCAATAAAATTAAGTTTTTCCATTTTAGAAGGAAGTCCTTTAAAACTTGCTGAGTAGGTCATATGTAATAATTTTATTAAATTAATTTTAAGATCTAAGAAAAGTTATTTTATTAAACTTTTTATTGCTATTTTTAGTGCTAGGGAAGTATTATAGGTCAAGGAAAATAGATATTAAGGGTAAAAATAATTCAAAGATAAGTTAGATCAGGATAAACAGGAATAATACAAGTCAGAAGGCAATCATGATAATCATTTTAGTGGATCAATAGATCAATTAAGATCTGTTAACAGATTTTTTTTTAATAATTCCATTGTACTTGATATGAATTTTCTTTTTTAGCACTAGTGGTGCCCAACCTAAAAGTGGGAGCTGCCACGCATCTTTGTTTGCAAAGTTCTAAAGAAATGGATTATCATAGTAAGAATCCTAATATAGCCCCTAAGTTATCACCTAGAAACCCATATCAGATAGTGTGGAAGCTTTGGAGGAAAATTTTGTATAGCGCAGATTTAACTGGCATATCATGGCAGATAGCATAGGTGTTGAAATATCAGCGGCATGTGGCATAAGCTTGATGAGATTTTCATGTTGTGACATAATACTAACTTTAGACTTAATATAATATAGGTACAACTATAAACATATTTATATATAATTTGAAGGATAATTAGCATTATTTACGGTTAAATAATTAACATCAAGTTGAGATTTTACTCTTAATAGTTAAAAACTAACATCTATCGTTTCCTTACCTTATGAGGACTATATTATATTATAGCAACATATAGATACCCAAAATATTATCTAGTAAAGTGACGCCTTTATATCTAGATTCACATTTTGTTAACTTTATTTTAAAATGTTTTTTTTCCTTTTACCACAAGATTGAGCCTCTAGCTTTCAGGACCTATTTGAGAACATGGCTACAATCAAAATATTAGAATATATGTAAAGTTTTAGGCTCAAAACAAGCATCAACCATTGGGCTTCTTGGGCACAGCACCATGGAGACATAAAAAGTTGAAGCCAAACATCTAGAAAACCAAATAAGGGGCTTAAGAGAATAAGATATAATCAGCGTGAATATTACCTGTTTCTTAGATAGTTTATCTCAACGCTTAAGCTTTAGTTGAAAAAAAAAACTCACTTTGGATGATGACATTACCTAACTTATCAGAGTACTAAACCATTTCCAATATGAAGCTATATCTCAAAGTGTTGAAGACCAACCTTATGTCACTTCTTCATTTTTAAAGGAAGCATTTATGGGAATTCCTCTCACTCTGTTTATAACTGGTAAGCCTTCATAAGATATCCCATGCCTCAGCCCAAATATAAGCGGTAACGCCTGCTAAATATACTATCCCAGGCCAATACTAAAATTTTTGTAAGCGCATCAACTACAGTATGAATACCTGCTACTGACGCCACAAGAACTATAAAGCAAAAGTTCAGTCAGCTCAGGGCAAGAGGTTTCCTCTTTTGATAAAACCCAAGTGCCTTTTTTAGCACTAAAGGTTCACAACATAAAAAGGTAGGACATCCACGCATCTTTAAATGCAATTAAGCTAAACAAAGGGATTATCATAATATAAAAAACCCATTATGTCACCTTGGCTAATAGCCTAGTATGCTATATCAGAAGGTGTTAGAAAGTATACTATGGGCTCTGCTAGTTGGCAGGCAGACCAGTATGAAGACTGGTCTGCCCTTGCCATTTTTCTTCAGGCGACAGGGCCAGCAGCACCAGCTAACCCTTGGCATGTCACCCATGCCATTTGGGGATCCTCAGCCTAAACTTCAACCAACGAGATAAATATAAACATATAACAAAAGTTGTATTAGGCAAAGAAAAATATTTATTGAGGAGGATGCGCCAGAAATTTAATATAAATTACAAAAGGGTTACTTTGCCCTCCGCCAACCTATTGGCTTATCCGCTGGTTTTTCCAGCCAGCTACTCTTCTTATTCTTCTACTGAACTCTTCTCTTTCCTGGCGTCTACCCTCTCTCCTTGTCCTCCCCACTGTCCAAATTAGTTTTGGCTCATCCTCGGCCTTAAGTCGCCAGTGAGCCATATAAAAATAATCTAAATAAATTTCAAATTTTGATTCAACATTCAAGTTGATAATAATGGATGGAAACAACTTCAGTCGCTTGCTTTGACTCAGAATATCTTAGCATTCACTAACATCTCTTCTCAACTTATCTCAGTCAATTGATTGGGAATCACCTTATTTAGGTGATAATTGATTATAATAAATGAGGCACTGGAAACAACCTTGGCTGACTCAAACTCTTAATTTTCAGATCCGCTGACATTGGATTGTCAGTACAGGCAGAGAATTCATAGATGAATTATAGAAGCAAATACATTGGCTTTTTTTCTAAAAAATTTACACAACAGTCCATGAATGGCAGTTGGCTTGAAATACTGATTCTGCTGACTGATACTAAATTGGATCATCCTCAGCTATTAGTCACCAGTGAACCTTATACTAATTTGGGACCATCTTTTGGCCCCATTTAAACTTACTTTAAAACTTGGTAGAATACTAATTTTGGCTCAACCCAATTTGAGGAGCAACTAACCAGCAATCATATCAAATAACATGAAATTCAGTCAATACGCCATTCTGCCAGGTTTGGCCATTTCATCCTAAATAATAATTAATCACTGGAGGGTTCAATCGGTTAAAATTCTGACAGAAGGTTAAAAGGCTTTAAAGAAATTTTTATTTGGCGCCCACATCTATTGGCGGACCATCATAGACAAAATGGGGGCTAAAATCAGCAGCATGAGGCATAAGGTGGTATAGGTGGGGGTTTCTTAATTTTTAAAGCTAGCAGTATCCATCGCCTCTTGTTATCAAGCAAGTTGATGCCAAGCAAAAGTGATTAAAACAGGCACACAAGTGACCGAATTGATGCGCTGGTGGGTTTGTGGATAACACCCAAATGCCCTAAAATTAAGTTATGTATGCCTAGTACCTTGGGCTTCTTCGTATAAGCCACCCTCACTGAAGTCAATGTACCCATCTAGCCAAGGCAATAGTGACCTTAACTTTTTTATTATTACATTAGACAATTACTTAAAAATTCTTATTATCAGCTCTGCAAGCAAAAGCCAGGCATTATCTATTAAAACTTCTAAATAAGTTAGATGCTCTCAAGCCTGGACCAGGTACAATACCTCAGTAAGCCTGACTGCAAGCAATTAATGACTGTCTTCTAGCTGTTTATCCTATTTTGGATCCTTAGTTGTACAGGTCAAAGTAATACTCCATAAAGTTAATGTTTTGGCTATAATTGACCCATATCCCTGGTTAATGTATATACGCTAAACTAATTAAATAACTCCTAACTTAATTATAAAAGATTATTATGAACAGCATGATCTCATAACACTGTGTCTTTGGAAGAGACTCTGGATTTCCTCTATAATTTGGGAAGATTTTTACAGGCCCTACTATTGCTTTAAAAAATACTAATTTTACTTATCAGAGTCTAACTAAGAAAATGTAATTATTTGATAAACATCTAGAATGATACATATCTCTATTGGGCTATCAGTTACCACTAATATTCAGTTTACCATCTAAAACAACGGGTCCTAAAGAAACGTACCACCCTCATTGAGTATCATTCTTGTATATGTCAGATTGTAACCATATTTTAGGGCTCAAAACTAAGCTATCTCTAATATAGTGGATGCCACTTTTCTTTCTCGTTGCAAACACTTTTGCAACCTATTCAATTAAAGACTAAATCTAGTTTGATAATCTCACAGAGGAGATTAGTCTGTGCTTATGTCTGGGAGCAGTTGGGCAAGCAAGGCAAGAGGAGCAGGCGGAAGGCCCACGGCCTCTAACGTTCAAAAACGCCCCGGAGAATCCAGCAGAATAGAAAAAAATCTCAAAAAACTGGCGGTCACAATTTCCCTTGAGATACTCGCATGGCAAGCACGATGCAACCAGTACATCAACACGCCACACTCCCAGCCACTTTTGTTGGTGGAATTCGGAGTCCGTGTATATCTGGACATCCAAAAAACGGCCTTATGGGAAAAATTTTGTGAAGATGTACACAAAATTTTCCTAACCGCGGTGTACTTTGCACCTCACTCCATGTCACGCGGTTGGCTGGACCTAGGTTACAAAAGCAAAATAGCAGCAGATGAGGCTGCAGCGTTGCACATAGTGGTCAACCTCCCCGAAGGGCAACGGGTCATTGAAACCAAACACACCAGATGGACAAAATCAAACCAAATTTTCTCACGTTTGACTTTTGCCTACTATGGTAAAACGTGACATTTTGGAGCAACACCTGAAAGATGGTCTCGTCATATATGGTGAAACACAATCTAAAAATGCAACATTTCACACTGATGCCACACCAGTGCACCGGCAAAGCCATTGCAGTTCTGACCCAACTGAGGAGATCGCAAAGGACCTAACCCAGATCCTGCACTCCACCTTTATTGATATCGCAGGGCATACCACCCACCCATTATGGGTAACCGTGGACAGCGTGCCCCCCATTTGCACCCACTGTGATGCATTCAGCCATAAGGCGCACGCATGCCCCATCAAGGAGGGCGTCACATTCTAAGAGCACCCCTCGGCAGCCATGGCCAGCGGAGAGGTGCACTACAAACCAACTGCAAGCACCAAAGAGGCTTTCCCGTGGGGAGTACAAGGCTGCTACCTATTGGTAAAGCCCATCTCCCTGCAGGAGTGGAAAAAGGCTAAGCAGGCCCATAGGGCCGCAGCCAAGGAAGTGGCCAAGGCCACCACCACCATCCCACACTCACAACGCCAGGAGGACATACAGACCTTCGCGGTGGAAGCAACTCGGGAATCCAAAACCCAATCAGATTGGGAGGCCCATGCCAAGCGGGCCACTCAATCCAAGGATCCAATGGGAGATTTGATCTCACTAAATCGCTGCACCCAAGCTCTGGTCAAAACTGACTTGGGACCTATCCCAACTGAAAATTTTTTTTGCACCACTTGACAGTGCACCTAACTTAATTGCACCGCAAAAAATTTGTCCGACGTCGGGAAAATAGGAAGTGAAGGCCAAAGCCAATGCGACTCTTTCTGAAAAAATTAACAAAAACCCCAATAGCATTGCTGCTAACACCCGCGCTGCTGTGAAAGCCCGTGGGGACCTTGAAGAGGCTGGTGGGCCTGGGGGCCCACCCCCTCGCACCTAAGGTGCAATGGGGGAAACCTTCACTCTAGAGACGCTGAATATCGCTGGAAACAAGGCCTCCCCGTCCCAGGAAAGGAAACTGAGTTTTTTACAAAACAATTTACCCGTGGATATCCTGGCCATCCAGGAGTCCCACTGTCCATGAGGTTCCGAGGAAGCTTGGAAAACAATGCTCCTACCATCCCTATCCTTTTGGTCAAAGCACTGTGGGGTGCTTATTCAGAAAAATAATTTTTTCAAATTAACATCCTAATAAACATTCCTAAATGGCTGAGTGATTGTTGTCACCTTCTCGTGGGCTGACATTGCACACACAATTGTCAACATCTACGCCCCTAATGGTGCACACAAGCCTCAGGAATTTTTCTCGTCAGTCAAATCCCTCCCGCTACCCCCTGATTCTTTCCTAGTTGGCGACATGAACTGTTGGCTAACCTCACCAACAGACCGGTGGCCACCCTCACCCCACGCCCCACAGGGTCATGTAGAACTACGCGTTCTAAAAGCCACCCTGGGGTTAATGGATGTGCTGCCATGACATGCCCCACTGCTCAAAAACATAATGTAGCCCCACATCCACAACGGCCAATTAAGGTCCATGACCCACATCGACCTTATTCTAATGCCAGAAAAATTCCAACCCCACATCTCACACTTCATTACAACGAAAATGGAATTCTCCGACCACTGACTGGTCTTGATAACATACCACTTACCTGTCACAGTTGCAAAGGTCCCAAATTGGTGCAAAATCCGCCTCCCCCGAGCTCGCATCACCAGGATTTTCCACATGGGGGAAGAGGCAACTTTGGAGAGATTGCTTGTTGCACCGTTTTGCGTGGACCCCATTTCCACATGGGCAACTTTCAAAGAGGACACCATCTGCCACTATCACCATCTCTCCTCCAGATGCTCACGAGCCACATCGGCGGTTATCTCATGCGCACTGGCGGAATTGGCCCACTTGGAGTCCAACATTCCAGCCACAGGATACAGCCCTGCATGGGGCCGGAAGTGGGCGGAGGCAGCCGCCCAACTCAACACACTTGAAAGGCAACACAAACATCGGGTTTGTGTCCAATACAGGGCCACATGCATCACTAAAGGTGACTAGTGCACTGCATACTTCTTTAAAAAAAATTTTGCACCACGCCAGAGCGTGGCCTGCACACAGGTGCAAAGATCAGATAATTCCATTGCAGACACACCGGCTGAAGTGGCAATCAAAACGCAAAGATATTACTCTGAGTTATACCGAGCCAAACCAATTCAGCCGGCCAAAATGGCGGAATTTCTCAACTGAGCTCATATCTGCACCATTTTCCAATACCCGGAAATAATGAATTTAATTACTCCAAACAAATTATGGACAGCCATTCACGGTGCGCCATACCGAAAATGCCCAGGCTCAGATGGCATTCCATATGAGTTCTACAAAAAATAGTTCAACTATATATCCCCATTGCTGCTATCCTCACTCAACCAAAGCCTGTTGGAAATGCGCCTCCTACCAGGAGGAAATGAGGCCTTTACTGTCACACTCTTCAAGAAAGGAGATAAGCTTGACTTAGCCAACTGGCGCCCCATTTCTCTAACAAACACAGACACCAAAATTTTAACAAAAATCATGGCTAACCGTTTAGGGACTGTAGCATCTGCCACCATCTCCCCAAAACAATTCGGTTTCATCCCAGAAGGTTGATTTGGGATAACGTGCACTCTGTGGCTAGTGTGTCAGTACACAGCCTCTGGGGCACTTGTATTCTTGGACCAACAAAAGGCCTATGATAAAGTAAACTGGGAATACCTTAGGGCCTTCCTCCATCAATTCCGCCTACCCCCCGCTTCATAAACTGGGTGATGCTGCTAACGGAATCTGCGACAATGGCAGTGCGTGGCCCAGGCTTCCTAACGGAAGTAGTCCGCCCTCAAAGGGGCCTGCGACAAGGGGACCACCTCAGCCCACTCTTATACAACTTCAGCCTTGACCCACTACTGCGAAATGTGAATGCCCACCTCACTGGGGTCCATGTGCCAGGCCAAACCCCAGTCAAGATGATGGCATTTGCAGATGAATGCTTGGTGGGGGTATCTAATAACAAAGTCGCACGCGCGCTTCAAGCCCTCATCCAGGAATATTCTTGGGTAAGCAACGCGGCACTGAACGCCTCCAAAACCGAAATTATCCTCCTTGGTCAGTTTCAGAACTGCTGGGCCCCAGCAAGTAGTTCCCAACCTGGCCCATCTGCTCGCCCACGTCCACGCCTTACTAACTCAACACACACTGCTCCACTGGTGCTCCCCTTCGTTCCACGTCCTACCATAGGACCGGTGCGCCATCTGGGCGTATGGATGGAGGCAGGGGGATATGCGTCAGCAGTTATGGAGTGCCCTATACTGGACAACGTGACGAAGCGAATCGCCTCTCTCAGAGCCCACTCTACTAACCTCACTGGCTGGGTTGTTCTTGCCAACTCTATGCTCCTATCCAAAGTCTGGTTCGGAGCCCACGCCATCCCCTTCTACCCAAGCTTCTTCAAATCCTTGTATGCTTTGCTGCAAGGATGGCTTTGGTCAGGCCGCCCTCCACCAGTATGGCTAGAGGTCATGTTTGGCCCTCATCATCAAGGTGGCATGGGCCTGCTTGACTTCAAAGCCCATGCTGCCAAGATCCTGGGCACCTGGATCGCGGCTGTCACTGCTCCTATACTCCCATCCCAACACTGGTCCCGCGCGGCCCACTCCAACTTCTCCTGAGCCTTGGGCCTCAACAATCCATCAAACCCCCACTCCCTGATGAAATACCTCGCATCACACACATCGGCCACAGGTCCTCACGGGACTAAAACCCACTACAAACGAATCCTACTCTCCATGCGAAGCGCAGAGTGGAGAATTTGTATTAGTGGACATACAACCCGAAGAGGCCGCCCCTCTCCTCAGTTCACACAAGAGGTACAGGGGCTACCCATCCATGATGGCGTGATTCCCATTTGACCTTAAGTCCTATCCAGGGTGGACTACCTGGACATGATGGACATCCCTTATTCCACTGAGACCCAAAAGACTATCTGGAAATATGCACACCATCCTCTATTGCAGCTTCAAGTCCGCTCCCATGTGTGGCGCTGCCTGAGGCAGGTGTATCATACAGCTGAGCGCTCTAACGCTTTACACTCATCCTGTGTCATGTGTGGCCAGTATGGAACGCTGTTCCACCGCCTGGAGAAGTGCCCCACCTCTAAAGTGATATGGCGCGAAGTCCAACGTCTGCTATGCCAGGATCAAACGCATCCCTTTAGTCTGTCAAGAGATATGTTTGCTTCATCAATGGCCTCCCCCCTTCCAACCTCCCTCCGTGCTCTGGTGGTTGCAATCGCCATGTGGACTATCAACACGATTGTCTTGGATGCCATCGCTGGCTCCATCCCCACCCTCCCAGAAGCTGTCCACAGATTCTGGTCTCACTTGGTGGACCACTTTCAAGAATGGATGTTTGGTTACCTCCCACCATGTCGCTGACAGCTGGTCTCCTCCTGGTTCCCAGTCTGGTTCATCAAATCAGACCCCTTCCCACACATGCTCAATAGTGGCTACGGCCCCTTCACACGTTCCCTCCCCCTCCCCATAAGTGGCGTTCCCGCTGGCAACAAGAGATAGCATCGCTTCTCTGGGGTGCCCCCTGGTACTAAGTTTATCTTTCCTGAGTCATATTCGGAAGTGTCCATCCCATGGTTGGCCTTCCCCACAATAAATTTAAATTTAAATTTAAATTTAAATCTATTATAGTGGATGCCAAGGATGGATATCTCTTTATTATCATCCTTTATTATACCTCCAAGTTCTCAAGTTATGATGTAATCGCAAGTTTAAATACACATCCTCATAATTTTGTGTTAGAAGTATATGTAAAACCCTATCCTTCTTTTAAGGAAGTTTCGACCAGCCCAAAGATTTTAGCCCCTGATTATGAAAATCTATTTCCTTTTTTGAGAATTTAATTAAATAGCCACTTCAAGTCCCATTTCATGCGGTTATTGGCTATTTAAAGCCATGACTACTGAACATACTATAGTTTTTAACTATTTAGCACTATACGATATTTAATGATTGACCTGCTGGCTACAATTTCACTATTTAAAAGAAAAATTGGGGACATCCATACTCCTGATTAATTCCAGAATGAATAAGCCCATATTAAATAATATAAACTTTTTAAGGGACCAGGCAAATATGAAAAATGTCTTGAGTGGTTCACCAAGTTTAAACCAAAGATCAACCCAGAAAATCTCAGTCTTATTAAAGATCTTAAGTAGAGGATGCTCATGGATCTTAATTCAAAAGCAGCTATACTGGGCTTGACTACTAGTACCATCTAAAAGACATTGGGCATCCCCTTTGCTGTTAATTTTTAAATAATAAGATTATTGACTTGTCATAGACTGTTGCAGTTTAACTTTCATCACCCAAAAGTAGTTACCCCCTACCTCATAGAGACAAGTATTTGCGTCGAATGTCAGGGCTAAAATATTTTTTAGTCATGGCTCTCACCAGCGGTTACTGGAAGATTAGCCTATCCCCCAGGGACTTAAAAAAATTTGCCTTTTCTCAAGTATAGGGTTGTTTGAGCCTGCACAGATGCAGTAAGGGCTATGAAACGTCCCTGGTACTTTCAAAGAGAGATTTATGGAAATTAGTGAATCAAAATGATCCTAAATGTAGTCTATCTTGACAGCGTAACCATTTTCTCACAAACTTTTGCTGCCCATCTAGCTCACCCTAAGGAGGTCTTCTTATGACTACAACACCTTACTAAAACAAAACCCTAAGATGTTCCTTCTTCCAAAAAGAAATAGATTTTATAAGACATAAGGCAATTCAGGAAGGAAAATCCCTGATGTTTGACAAAGTATCCATCTCCAAAAATGTCACCACCTTGTAGGAATCCAGCTCTGTTATGCTCGCTTGGTGCTACGCCGCTGGATCCCACAAAGGATTTAAAAACAAAATTAAAATAAAATATAAAAAATGGTTTTATAAATTTTTTAATAGAGGCGCAGGGGTTAAAACAAAAAACGATCCCTTCCCAATTTCCAACGATGAGTATTTATATTATTTTTGATGGTCAGAGGGATTTGGAGAAAGTTTGGAGTAGCTTTGATGCTTTACAATTTAGGTAATATTGGAGTTGATCCTATCAGATCGTTAGGGGAAGTTATATAAATTTTGGGAAACAGATGTTTGGGTTTTGGGGCAGAATATACCCATGCGGCAGGGTTTTGATGTACCCCAACCAATCACCACCTGAGAAAAGTTTTCTCACCTTGGGGGCTTGCCACCAAGACTATAAAAAGGGGTGGCCCCCGTGCAGGTGTGGTGAAAGACTCTGTGCTGGTTGGGGGAGTACCTTCCACTGTTTTCCCTAGAGTCTGTTGTGCTATTGGTGAAATATGATCATTTGATTTTTAGTAAATGTGCCTGTACGGGTTTCAAACTGGTTTTACCCCAGTTTATGGGGTTCCACCAAGAATCATCCAGGGTCATTTGGCCGTTCTCATCGACATTTCCATTAAATTGGCTCATAATGACATCAGTGAATTATAAATGGCTGACATTTCCCTTTTTTGGTAAAAATCAACCTAAAACTTTCTTATTTTGAGCTGCAAAGGTAAATGTCTGACACACCTAAATCCCTTTGAGATGTGCACGTTTTTTAAAATTGGTTGGAAAATTATCCCTAATTCTTTCCTCATCTTGCGGATACATCCAAACCTTCAATTCTATTGATAAAGTTAAAACCCTTTTCTGTTGGAGATAAGTAGAAGCAGTCCTTTGATATATTGTTTTTAGCACACACGCTCTCTCCTGTGTTCTACACCTCAGCTTGACAAATTAGTTTACTGTTTATTATTGCTAGTAGTATCATTATAAGAACTATATTATGTCAACATGACTAAATCTAGTGGACCATCTCATTGCTATTATAGCAAAACTTATCAAAAGCTTAACGCAACTATGAAGTAACTGAACAAACTGCCAGGCTGTTTTAATTGCCAATAAATATATCTGACCTTATTTATATGGGGCCAATTTTGCCATAATTACTAATCATGTCTCAATGTGATGGTTCAGGATGAAATATCTGATGGTATTTTGGAACGTTGGGCTTTAAAACTAAAAAAATACAATTTCTCTATTGTCTAAAGCCTAGGGATATTTATCAAAAGGTCTAATGTTTCTCCAAATTGACTTTTTTGACTCTAACCAAACCATCTGAAGATTGACTCTTCGATCTCTGAGCCAACCTCACCTATGAAAAATAATTTCTCATGACCAAAAAAGAATTAAAAGAAAAGGTCAGGAAATCTCAAACCCAGGATGTTGCCCTCTAAAAGCTAGTATCAATCCAATGGTTAACACATACTTGACTCTCTGAAAATGGATGCTATCTTAGAAGGAAATCTACAAGTCAGCTATAGAGTAATAGGGAAATATATCAATGGCTCAAATTCCAGTAACTGGGAATGGATGCTATACACAACTCATATTGTATTCTAGTCCTTCTAAGTAATAGAAATGAATCTGGACCTAGTCCTTTGCCTCAACATCAAGTAGTTCCTCCTTATGAACCCTTACATATGGTTAGTATTGACGTCATGTATCTATCTTAAGTATCCAAAGGCCATAAGTTCCTCATATTATCTGTCAATAATATTATGAAGTGGTTTTGATCCATATTCCTTCATCATCTTTAGCAAAAGATACCACCATCTTTTTAAATATTTGTATCATCACCCATCATGGCGTTTACCATAATCCTCCATATAAAAAGATAAATCTTTCATTAATTTCTTAAATTAAATTTTTTAAGCTAAGCCGACCAGGGGACGTACATTAACAAAATAAAAACTAAAAATTAACATAACTAAACGATTAAAAAAACGCCTAAAGTGAGAGGATTGAATGATAAGCACCAAACGAAAACAACCAACCAGGTGGGGCATCGGAAGCCATAATCCAACCATGGTGGAAGAGGAGGGGGGATTGGGGGCTAATCTTCAGAAGCAGCTTCCTCATCCCAGAGTTGGGCGCATGTCAAGGCGGAGATCAAGGGCGTCAGGGCATTGGTGGAATGTAGTTCATTATTACTAATTATTGGAACCTCATGAAAATTGCCAGTTAAGAAGGTGGCG
Source organism: Massospora cicadina (assembly GCA_022478985.1). Classification (NCBI taxonomy): domain Eukaryota; kingdom Fungi; phylum Entomophthoromycota; class Entomophthoromycetes; order Entomophthorales; family Entomophthoraceae; genus Massospora; species Massospora cicadina. The sequence continues at coordinate 177,011 of JAKSZP010006666.1, read as the reverse complement.
CTGATATATACAGTTAAAGCCCTTTCAGCTTTTAATGCGAGCTTCTGGGAGGTTGATGAATTTTGCAAATTTGGTTTTCATAATCTTACCTTTAGGATCCGTGTTACAATTACGTTCTGGATAGCTTCATTGATGTTTTTGTGCAATTGCTTCACTGTAATCTTACTTTGTGGGGTGAGGGTTGAGGGGATAATAGGAGGGGGAATACCTCCTGTGAGCATCCCCACTGATTTGGCGGCAGCTTTTTTAGGGAGATGAAAATCTTGCGAGGCAGCTGCTTTGACTGCAAGATGGTGGTCACTTCAAATTGATTCGGCATTTGGCTGTGAGGCATATAAGTGAAGGGTGTATTTGGTGTCCCACTCTGCATTAATGAACCACTCAATTTTCAGAGATGGTTCTTCATTGAGATTACCTGATTCGTCAATTTTAACCAATAACTTACTTGGGTTCTGGTTGAATTGCATTGGGGAATCAGTGTATGGTTGAGGTCTGGTTAATTTGTTGGATGAAGCATGGGATAAAACTGGGGTCAAATCTGGTTCTTCAATGGAGGGATTGTGTGTGATACTGGGGTGAGGAGGAGGTTGATTGGTGGCTGCAGGTGTAGCTGCAGCAACAGGATTTGGGAGAGGGGAGGTAGGATCACACCCCATACTGGAACTGGAATAGGTGAGCGGCAGATTGGAGTCCAATGGAAAAAAATCAGAGCTGCCAGAAGTAGCTAAGGTGGGGCACTTGCATTTTATGTGGTATAACTCAAAACAGGATGGACATATTGTCCGGAAACCTTGATGTGGGCCCAAAACGGATGGTCATAGGCAGAACGAATGATTTGCAAGGGGAATTGACACGGCAATTTTACTAAATTCAGGGCTTATTGTGGCATATGCCTGAGGCCCAGAAAGTCGTGTGGCCCCATTTGGGACCAGAAATTGTAAGATGGGGTTGGAGCCATAGGCTGCCAAACCTTCCATCAACTCCTGGTGGAGCACTGTAGGGGGGAGGTGGGTGGGCAGGCAAGCAAAATAAACCACCAAAGTGGTATCCGCTGGGGAGCTAGGTCCAAATTGTGGGAAGATGGGTACCCTGGAATACCAGAGGCAAAATTGCCAAAGTGGTAGCTTCAGCTTCACAGGTGAGGCTGAGATTAAAATAACCCTTATAGGGGCGGAAATCTATAATTCTGGCGGGGTTATCACCTCCTGAGCCAATTCAATAATGGCTCAGTCATGGTAAGGGAAGAGTTTCCCATAGTCAACTTTTTGGCAAAATGCATGTTGCTCCAGGGGAGCACCAGGAGGCAGTGAGGTACTGCTTGGGTATGAGCAAGGTAGGCGTCAAGATTCTTGGGAGGAACAAATCATCACAGGGGTTTAGTATGGCAGGGTGAGACAGTCCAAGAGCATTTTCCTGCCAGATGTAAAATGGCGTGGGGAATTTCTCCGCTGCCCCACATTGGAGCAGCCGCCAGATAATCCAAGGACATCTGAGTAAAACTATGGCGGGCAATTAAAATAAACTTTTTTTTACCATATAATTTTCTTGGAAAGTTATGTCAAGCGGAAATAGCCATTCTCTAGCTTTCAGTTATTGCTGGTGGAAGAATTAACTGAATTAATAGACTCCACTCAAGTGTTCAAACCCCCTTCATCCTGCAACCAATGGGATGGTAGAGGGAGTTAACACTACATTAACTTCAACCCTTCTGAAAATTCCTTGACTGACCCCTACAATAGCTAAAACACCTAGTGCAATTTAGCCTATCAAATCAGTTACCATCGAATTGTCAAAATGTCCCCCTTCCAAGCTATATATGAAAAAATTCTCAATTGCCCTCTAAAGTACAAAAAAGTTAGACCATGCCTGTCCCAAAGCACCTGAAGTTAGTATTAAATCTTTTGCAATTAAATCATCTGGCTTCAGGCTCTTACTCTAAAATGTTGTCTATTACCACATCAAGAGAAACAAATTGTTTTAACAATAAGCATTACTGCCTGAATACCTTCAAACCAAATAATTTTATCCTTTAATCCCATCACTAAACAGATGGACAGGACAAAAAATTTCGTCAAAAGTATTCAGGATCTTATAATGTCAATTATAAAAGGGGAAAAAGGACATTTGATTGTTAAGGTTTCCTAGGATATTGTGGTGAACTGAATACATAGTCAAGGTCCATGACCCTTTATCCTCCTACACCATAATCTATATGGAAGCATTGTTAGTACTTTGGCCCAATCTAACAATTTGATTGCCTTGGATATCATGTTTTGAAATAAATCCAAAGTATAAACCACGACTACTGTAGGGGTCTAAAATTGGCATAATGTTCAAATATTACTAATTTCATAGGGAGCTGCAGAAACCCAAAGAGATAATCAGTTTTACCTTGCCTTGGAAACTCTGAGCGATATGCCTTAATATTTAAGTACCTGATTTTTTCCTATTATATGTTCACTAGAATTATAAATTATTTTTTGTAATTTTGCATATATATTTGGTTTGCTATTTTATAGTAAAATTTAAGGATATTTGCGAAATTCTGAGGATCACTCACTTGATTGTTTAATTACTGCACGCTTAATCATGCTGAAGTTTGGCTAGTTGATCTTTGATTTTTCCAAAGGTTTACAGGTTTTGGACCGTTTAGAAACTCAATAGGCATACTCAAATGGCTCTGACTTTTCTGGCCGATTTTGGGTTTGATTTTCCCTCCATAATTGAGAACTTCAACTGAGACAGGAAAGGTTGCAATCTGTGGATCCTGAGATTCCAGCTTTCCAACACACTCCAAAAGTGACCTAGGATATAGATCAGAAAGAATTCTAAATAAAATAAATCTTTATTAAATACTAGTTTAGTTTATACTTATTCATTAGGACAGGTACCAGTATGTATACTCTAGGGCAGCTCCTGGCCACATTCAAGCATGCAATCTCACAGATTATTTTCCACCACAGTTCAGCCCTTGAACTGATACGACTGAGACCTATTGCTAGATTTATTGGTGGCAAAATACTCTCATATTTGGGAGAATTTCAGGGAGGAAAATCGCAACAATGAGCGTGCAAAATAATCCTAGGATCATCTTGAAATGAGTTTCGTCATACTGCTGATGAAATACAAATTCTGTGAATTTTGCAATTGATTAAGAATTTGATGTACCCTTAATTGGCTGTCAGCAAGCCTTTCTTAATAGCACTAGGTACTCCCATTTGAACGGTCCATGTGCAAGTGCTATCATGCTAATTACATTCTTTTCATCTTTTTTGTTCATATGATTTGTAGACGTTATCTTTAGGTTGATCCCAAAGTATTTCTCATGCTGATTTATTAGTATTGGACCTGTTTAATCAGGACTAATTGACGAGGTTTGGTGCAGCAATAATAAGCTAACTGTGCGAGTGTATTTGGTTTAAACTACCAATAGAATTATTAATTTGAATTGAAGTTGGTTTAATTGGCCCATGTCGAGTAGTTGCAGAGAAGATTGGCCTAAATGTGGGGGGGTTTTGGACTAAGCTTTTGATAATATAATTAAATCCACATTGCAATAATCAGACCAAGCTGGGTTATTGCAATAGGGTTTAATTAGAGATTTTTAGCTCAAGCATTAGGAGGGAAAATAGGCCCAATCTGTAGTTTGTTGAAGTATTTATTTTCAATTAAACCACAGAATCTGATAATATTCATCAAAACAAGGAGCTTTTAACCTCAATTTTACTCATTTTCAGTTAAAATAAGAACCTTTACGTTAAGGTCTTTAGTTTCCTGTACTTTTTCTGGATAGTTGGATTACATACCAACACTCCAGCAGACCTACCCCCCAGACTTTCTCCTTTTCTCACCCTGCAAAAGATGTCTTTGATATAAGCCAGCCTACCAAATTTCCACCTACTCATACTATGATTTGGCAGCGTAATTGCTAATGCATGTGATCAAGGTAAACTGGCCTCTAATTATACTTTGTAGAGGAAAATAAAGCTCTAAAAATATGGCTGGATATTATGTTAAATTTGGGCTAGATTGTCAAGAAATCCTCCTCCATTACTTCGTCAATCAACTTGACTCAAAAAGAGGAAGGTCCCTAGTCCCTTGTATTGAATATGGGCATTTGAACAATGTAACAGTCCCAGACCCATTTTCCTCACCCTTGGAGCACTCTATAGCGCGAGATATTGCATTAGCGCAGGCGTTCTTCAATTTTGACCTGGTCAACGCTATTAATTAATTAAGGTTGAGAATGGGCATTAGTGGCTCATAGAAATCCATACCAAGCATAAGGCTTTTCAATTTAGGGTAATGCCTTTCAGTTTGAGAAAGGACTTAGCGACTTTTGGTGCCCCATTGATGATGTTCTCAGTGATCTCCCTTCTCATGCACCATCGCCTATATTGATGAAATTCTGATCCATTTGCCTATCCATGAGCAACAGATAAAGATCTGGAAACAGTAATAGCTGCTCTTTATAAGGCCTGGTTCTTTGTAAGCCTTCCAAGTATGAGTTTTTCTGTGAATAGGTGACCTTCTTGAGGAACACAGTTCTGAAGATGTCTAGAAGTACCCCACTACAAACTGGAGGCTGTCCAGTAATGGCTTATTATTTCTTTCAGAAGTACCTCAGGAGATTTTTCTTGGCATAACGACTTTTCATAAGAAGTAGTCCCTGGCCCTTGCTCAGCTAGCAGCACCTCTCCACCTGTTAACTGGGATAAATTTCCTCTTCAATAATCTGATGAGTGCCAACAGGCATTAGAGACCATTAAGAAACACTTTTTTACAGCTTAGTGCTCCTTCATGCAGATACATCTAGATTATTTATCTTTGACATGTGATGCCACATCATTTGCTGTGGGCGCAGTGTTGCTGCAAGATAAAGAAAGTGTGGACATCCTATTTTCTATTTCTCCTGCAAATTCGTATTTGTGAATAATGCATGGGCTATTTATGACAAGGAACTAGCATCAAAGGCCTGGATGCTCACCACTGGAAGTATTCCTCCAGATATTACAACATGATTTATAGTGCGCACATATCAAAAGTCCCTATTGCTTTTAAGAAAACACATAAATTAGCCCAATTTAACTCTCACACCTAACACTACCTTTGCGTCTCCACTTCCATATGAGTTCCACAAAGGCCCTATGAACTTTTTATCTAGCTTGCTGAGATGGAATAAATTCTTAAATCCCAGTGCAGAATTACTCTCTGAATTCGTTACTATTGCGCACCCCTCTTAGATAATTTCCCTGCTTTTTTCTATATCATTAGTAAAACTACCCCCAGATGCATCCATTATTTCCCGCATCATGGTCACCCAACTGTGCTTTCTGGAGGGTATTAGATGAAATGAGAATGTAGACACAAAGAAAAAAACTCCCCTATATGTCTTGAAGGATGGGCTAATCTAATTTTAATACAAAATTTGGTTTCATTACACTCTATGCGCCCATGTCACTAAGAGCATCATGGTACTCCAGCATTGGGCCACCTCAGTTCCAAAAAAAACACAGAGCTCATCAAGGTAACTTATATTTGCCTATTTTTCCAAATTATTCTGGCATGGGTGGCAAACTGTTCCACATGCGCCTGTTTAAGTATGACCAAACTGATAACATATGACTCCTACATCTTTTTAACAGGCTGAAAGCCCTTGAACTTCAGTCTCTGTAGATTTCATTGTGGATTTCTCACATTAAAAAGTCTTTAATGCATTTATAATGTTTGTTATTAGGTTCACTAGATTATCTTTGTATTCTCTTAACAAATGACCATAACAGCGGTTTAAACTGCAGCATTGTTTGTCACTCAAATATTTTTGTATACTTTTTTTACAAAATATTTCAATCAATCAGGTTCTTAAGTTCACCTCCCAGTTTTGGGACAGTTTCTTTGAAATCCTCATTTTTAAAACCTACAGATCCACTGCATAGTACCATCAGTTAGACAAAGCAGAAAGATAAGCCAGCCCTTGAGCAGTACCTGCGTTGCTATGCCTCCACATTCCATGATACCTGGGCATCTGATCTTCCTTGAATCAGGAGAATAAAAACACTTCCCATTCCTTCACTAGTTTTCATTCATTTTATATTAAGCCTGGTTTAACCTTCTTTCTGTAATTGTACAAGCCTTTCTTCAGTAATCCTGCAGCAGAGGAACGTATATATAACATCTACATTACCTAGTATATTTTTTGAATGCACCTGTCATAAGCACTTGAGAATTACATGAAGCTTGCTACTGTAAGCGGCTCTCAGGTCATGATATTATAGTCAGCTCTCTAATCATGCCAGTTATAAGCAACCTAAACATGAAGCTCCCTCAAAAAGTTAGCAAGCAAACTATCAAGCCTTTATGAGGTTAAATAGGATCTTTTAAGTGATGATGCCCAGCCTCTGCGCTAGACCAGAAATACCCCTTAAGCTGCAAGGAAGTTCCTAGGTCCAATTTAGCTCCCTTTTCTCAGATCAGCGACCTTGCTCATGTGGTATATGAGAAGTTGACTACTGCACTGCCCCTTAGGGAACCTCTCCCCCTGCCCCTTTTACCTATTCTATCATAATAAAATTATATAGGGGTATGCTGAGAGGTGAACCAGTCTAGGGGCTTCTGGCAGTCCCCTAGGGATCAACGCAATCATAGCACAGTCAATGCTAATATATATAAGAAATCGCTATACCTGCTTAATGCACCATTTGGGACCAACGAATCTGGTTAGCCAGATTAGATCATAAATACTGAAACGATTGTGGATTGAACCCCCAAATCATCCATTCTTCCCCCAAATGATTTTCAATTGATATTTCAGTTATAATGATCTTACAAAAAACTGGCTACATGACTTATCAATCTGAATAAATTTGTGCAAGGTTGGCATATCAAACTGAATTTTTTTCTGATCTATATTAAATGTTATCAAAATTTTGATGATGTTATCCAAGCCTGTCAGAGCTAATCCCCCTTCGTTAAAGTCTTTCTGACCTAACCAATCAATATATGTGCCGGGGACAAGGCCACAACTATGCTTTAAGCTCCCTCTGATCCTTCCTCAATATTTCTCTTATAATGACAATAACTTTCCTTGGGCTTGTTATTGGTTTACTATATCATCTAAAACTGGTTGAAAATCCAACTTGCTCTTTATTTGAGTTATTAGGAATCCGTCCTCCACATGATGCTATGAGGCTCTCAAGTCAATACAGCGTTACACAATCATCTGTGATATGCTTTGAACAGTCGTGGAGCAAGTATTCTGATTCATTAATCCAGCATATTACCATGCAGAGTAAAAACTTGCAAAATTAGACTTCACTGATCACTTAAATTCTACCATAAATTTTGTACACCCCTGCAACCTCAATTTAATTTGCTGATCTACACAAAAAACGCGATCTGTCCAACATATGTTTCCATCTTCTTGTGATTCGTTCTCATACATTACCAAAAGCTTCAAACATGGAGGAGTCATTACCCCCTTCCTCTTCTGCCCATGGTGTTGCCCTATTAAGACCTTTGTTTGCCCCATTGCGGCCTTTCATTTTACTATGGTGGCCTTTGGCATGCATTTGAATTATTGTAATCCTTACTTAACCTTTAAAATTTCCCATTTTAAAGTCTCTAGGTTATCTGTGTCACTGGAATTCTAGTCCTTCCAATGGGTTATAACACTCACATAGAGGATGGGCAGTTTTTTTCTAATCAGCTGCCATTATGACAGATTTAAGCAATGGGGCCTTCTATATAAAATTTCTAGAACACTGGAAGCACCATAATATGTTTCATACTTCTCAGCCATCTCCCTTTAAAGTTAAGATATCTAATCTCTTAGAGCCTTTTATTGTCAGCGACTCTCAGGAGTCTGAGTTAGAAGAAATTCTGGCCAAAAGGAATTTTACAGGTATTTAGTACTTAGTTTTGTTAAAGGGCTACCATTATTTTAAAAGCAGATGAGCAAGAGCCAAAAATTACATCTACTTTAAGAAGTTAATAATAGCTTTTCAAAGTACCAACCTGATGCTCAACTAATCCCATTGAAAATTAAATCCTTCCTTTTTATCAAACTCCCGTAAGGCACAAGAATAAGGCCCTGCTCATTAATTTAGGAGGCTTATTTTCCTGCATTAAAAGAAATGGTTTGTAGGTCATGAGGCTCAGCTTCTACACCTGGACCTTGAGCAGTATCCCTTCAGGCTTAATAGGAACCTTGCTCCAGTAAATTATACATCTCAGTTGAGCGACCTTGCTTAAGTGGTAGATGAGCAATGGGTTACCACCTTGGCCTTTAATGATCCTCACTCTCTTCCCTCTTTACCTCTGCTTCATTAAATTTTTATAGATATAGTGTTTAGGGAGGTAGTCAAGTCCAGGAGCCTCCAGAAATGTCCTAAGGATCATATCACATCTACCCCAAATATCTATAATTCTCCTGAAATGATCAAAATTACCTTTTTTCCAATTACTATCACTTCTAGTAATACGATTCAATTCAAACAGTACACTTTGATAATCAATACCAGGTGAGAAGAGTATGATTAATTAAGCAAAGAGTTGGGCGAACGCAGTAAAGGGCAGTGGACTTGGACCTGCACCGCCCAAAGGTACCAAGCGCACAGGTAAAAAGAAAAATTTTAGTAAAAAAAACCCAAGGTGGTGCCCCCGCGGGGTTCATGAATTTTTTGGTAAAATACTGCAGTTACATGGAAGTATCCCACTCACAATCACTGTCATCGGTGGAATATAGGATATGAGTTTTCCTGGGTTTAGAAACACTGACAAAGTGGAAAAAATTCAGCGAAGCCCAACTTAAATTTTCCTGCACGTGGTGTACTTAACAACCCATACTATATGCAAAGGTTGGGTAGACCTTGGGTTCAAAACCGCGGAAGAAGCAAATGAAGCATCAAAGGTCAGAGTGGTACTCGACCTTCCTGATGGACAGCATTTGGTAATTACTAAATGCACACGCTGGACAGAATCCAAAGATCTTTTCATAATTTTCATTTAACTTCCAACTACACTGGAGCGCACAGTAGTTAAAAGACATCTCCAAGGAGGCTTGGAAGCCTACTGAGAAATTAAACAGTTTGAGAGGCAAAGATTCCAGCTGATGCAAACCCTTTGCACTGGGAAGGCAATCACAATTATTTCCCCAACCCAGGAGATAGTGGAGAATATCACAAAAATTCCCCACATCGCATCCCTCACCATTGATGGAAAAGATTCCAGCTGTTCCACGCAACAGTGGAGTGTGCTCCCCCAATATGCAACCACTACCAGGCCTTTAGGCACAAGATTTACGCTTGCCCCATAAAAGAAGGCCTGAGAGAAATGAAATTCTGTGAGGAGTAAATGGATGAAGATGACTCAGAGTATGCCAAAGTCACGGCTACAACACAAGCATTTAACTGGGGAGAACATGGGCAATATAAAATAATTGACCCAATTTCCCTAAAAGAATTCCAAATGGCCAAACAATCTTGCAAGCTGAGCACATCCAAGGCAACGGCCTCAGTGGAATCATCCATATCACCAGAACAGATCCAGGAAGACATGGATGAATTCAAATCAATGAACCAATCAAACTCTGAAGAAAACCAGACACCCAATCTGGACAGATTGAATTCAGCAGAACCCAATTTTGAAATAAATGCAACAAAACTGGGGTTCAGAGCACTCCCCAAAATTGTGGAACATAACCCATTGGGGTGGAAAAGCAACTATGGAATGCACAAGAAAATAATGCAGCCAAAAAGAGCACATAAGTCACCAAGATGATAAATTGAGACCAAGCAAAGCCAAGAGGGAGCGAAAACAGCAGCAATGAAAGGGGCAGAATACACCTCAACTTCTACTTATGGTTATGCTCTCCACAGCAGAGGTGCATTGGAGAGTAATGTGAGCGAGGAAGTAGGGCCGGGGGGCCTTGCTAACTGCTCCTGAGGCGCATTGGGCATCTCAATAGAGATAGGGACGCTGAACATAGCAGGACTCAAGGCCTTAACATCCTGGACCAAGAAGTTGAGTCTCTTATAAAACCCACCTGTGGATATCATGGCGGTTTAGGAAACCCACTGTCCACAGGGAGAGGAGGAGGCATGGGAAAACATGCTCCTCCCAACAATATTGTTTTGGTCACAACACTGTTGAGTGATAGTATGCGCAAACCAAAACTTTAATTTATCAAAAAAAATTTGTTTCTGGACACCCAAGTACTCGCCTTAACCTTCTCATGACACACCAAAGTGCACAAAATAGCCAGTGTGTATGCACTGAACTGTGCACCTGACTGAAGAGACTTTAAAGCAGCTCTAACACAATTAAATCTACCAGAAAGCACTTTTATCATGGGAGACATGAACTTCTGGATTAACCCAGATACTGACTGATGGCCATGCACAACGGAGATACCACAAGGGCAACTGGAACTCCATGTATTAAAGGCCACCCTGGGACTATATGATCTGCAACCAAAAAGGGTACCCCTGCTACAAAACATGACAAGCTCACATGTATACAACGGTGCAATTATCTCTATGTCATGGATAGACCTGATACTTACACCAATAAATTTCCGTCACCAAATTCAAAAATTTAAAATTACAAAAATCATATTTTCTGACATTGGCTAGTTTCAGTGCTTTACAAACTGGTGGAACTGTCAAGGAAAGGGCAGAAGAAGTTTATACTGGCCTGCCAGTCAGGATGCGTAAGCACCCAGAAAGCAAGCCAGAATGCCAGAGGCATTGCCAACCAAACGACGTTGTATGGAACCAGGCATTGCGCAATGATGAATCACTGGTGTAGAACAACAGTTTTTATGATCCTGAGGACAAACCAAATTGGGCATACCCCAGACCCTGGAGGTCTTACTGCAGGGGGCGGAATCACCAAAATAGTTTTAATAAGTTCATTAGTATATGGGGTTATTTTGACTGGGGAGGCAAGGAGGCGGATCCTTTCTTGTAGATGGTGGATGAAAGGCCACAAAATCCCAGTATACTGTTTTCGGAAGTTCATGATAGCAAGGTTAAAGTGCCAGAATTATCTGACTTGCTGAATCCAATTAATGATGGTGGGGGCTATAGTGACCATGAGTACTGGTAGAGCCCATTTAGTGTATGGACTGACAGGCCACCAGGCAAAAGCCATTGGGGATGCAGCCAGAAGAAAATCAACAAAATAAAAATTGATTGGTTTTTTTGGAAAGATTTTATTGCAAAGGAAAAGGAAGAAAATTTCCAACAATTTTCTCAGTGCAATGCAACTTATTAAATAGTGGTTGATTGGGGGAGTGACAAGCCAGAATTGGGACCCTCAATTTTGACTCAACCGGCGAATTAATCAGAAATGGGAGGATAAGTTCACTGGGAACTGACATTGAAGAATTTGGCGGTGGGCTGAGTCACTGTCAGTTTGACCTCAAACATCCAAACTGAGGCTCAGCTATGTTTCTGATGGTTGGTGTGATGGCGTTTAGCTCAACGAGCAGCGGGAATCCCCAAGGCCACCCCATGTAGGGGCAGGGCCATTTGGTTGGGAACAGGTTTGGGACGCCCAACCCGCCTATGCTCGGTAATTGGGCCATTTGTTTGGTCAGTGGCGTTGCATTGGGTGCACCACCCAATTTTCCAACAGGGAGCTTTGAACCCTCATCGAGGGTGTCCATTGCTGTTACCTGCCCATAGGGATGATCCCTGACAATATTGGGAGGTGGGTGATTTTTCAATCATTGTGTTAACCAAATAAAAACCATTGTTCATTCTGGCCAATAGATCGGTCTTCATACCTTTTTGACCATTTGAAATCTGAACATTGGGCTGATTGCTGCTTGAATTAGTTCTGGTCTATTTAATTATAATGATCTGGCGCAGATTTCACTGATTCCCCATAGCAGTTCTGCCAAGGTGAGTGTGGGTACTAAAGGCAGGATCTGAAGTGAAAGAGCTGTTATCCAGCACTCATCTACCACGTGAATGAGATCGCCCTGAGTAATGAGGGGTACAGCCATCCTCTTTGGTGCCTTCTTACTAGGGAATGGAAAATGGCCCAATCAATGCCAGAGGACATTATCTGGGACTTACAGAAACCAAGCACCCAAGTACCCCTTGGTGCAGAATACGCTCAGAATGTTTAGCCAACTCAGAATTTTAATCCTGGATGTAGAAAAATAACCTCAACCCAAGATTTTTAAACTCCTTTCTGTTTGGACCCACTAACCTCCTGGGAAATTTTCAAAAAATAAACAAACCTAACAAATTAAACATACAACGTCTAGAAGACGCAGGGCAGCTTCAGCCATTATCAAGCACACCTTGGCAGAAATTAACCACCTAGAAATCAACGTCCCATGCACAGGGTACAGCCCTGGATGGGGTCACAGATGGGCGGAGGTTTCTTCTCAGCTAAACACCCTGATCCACGAACACCAACACTGAGTTGGAGTTCAATATAAAGCAAGGAACATAAAAGATGGAGAAACTTTCTCAAGCTATTTTTTCCGCTGATTCCAAGCCCAGAAAAATATGATAGCTTACACACAGGTCCAATGACTGGACAAATCCATAGTGGAAACACCTGAAGAAGTCGTGACTGAAGTTCACAAGTTTTATATGAACTTGTATAAATCTGAACCGGTCAAGCTAGAAAAAATCAAAAATTCCTTGCAAGCGCACATTTTGACAACGCAGCATAAAAATAATAACATAATCAACCTAATATCGCGTTAGGAACTATGGGAGGTGTATGCAGTGCACCAAGAGGGAAATGCCCTGGGCCTGATGGGATTCCCACTGATTTTTACTTAAAATATTTTATTAACATATCCAATATTCTTCTAGCTTCAATTAACAAGTGTATTATGGAAACATACTTCAATATGGAAGCAAAGAAGCCTACACTGTCACTTTAATCAAAAAATAAGACAGACTAAACCTTTACAACTGGTGCCCAATCTCCCTAACTAACACAGATACCAGATTATTCAAAAAAGTCATGGTCAAATGACTAGGAGAAATTGCAACTGACGTTATATCCCCATCACAATATGGATTTGTTTTAGGAAGATCCATATGGAACTTTATATACACAGTTAAAATATCTGCTAGTCCAAAACCTCTGAGCCGCTTGTCTTCTTGAACCAACAGAAGGCATACGACAGGGTGAACTGGACCTATCTTAGGGCCTGCCTTCAAAAATTCAAACTCCCAAATAAATTCATAAACTGGGTGATGATGTTCACAGAGTCAGCCACCATGGCTGTGTGGGGAGCAGGCTTTTTAACTAACCCAGTCATCCCACAGAGAGGAATCAAACAAGGAGACCCCTTAAGCCCTCTAAATTACAATTATAGCTTAGATCCTATAATCTGGAATACAAATACACTTCTCAAGGGAATCAATTTCAAGGGACAACCACCAGTCAAAATGATGGCCTTCGCTGATGATTGTGTGGTGGGAATATCCAACAATCAGGACGCTTGCAGTATAGAGAAGATAATACAAGATTACTTAGCCATAAGCAAAGCATCATTTAACACTGTGAAAAACGAAAATCATACTCCTGGGAAAATATCAGACCCATTACACCATCTACTCAAGGCCAGGAAATTAATACAACATAAGACTCCTCACCAGACATAGGAGGCGAAAAACAGCAATGACCCCACTGAAACTTCCCTTCACCACCAAGCCAACAGTTGGACCTGTCCGTCACTTGGGGGTATGGCTAGAAGCATGAGGTTACGCCAATTCCATGATGGAAAATCAACTCCTAGACAAAATAACTAAACGCATTGCCTCCTTACATGGACATCAAACAGGTTTAACAGGAAGGGTCACGATAGCTATCTTTATGATTCTATCAATCATATGGTTTATGGCCCATGCAATTGCTTTCTCACCGTCCTTCTTTAATACAATTCACGTCCTATTACAAGGATGGCTCTGGTCGAATCACAACCCCCCTGTACGCCTCAAAACCCTATTTGGCTCTAGAAGGAAGGGAGGTATGGGGCTTACTAATTATGTAGAGCAAACGACCCATATACTAGGATACTGGATAGCTCAGGTGACTAGCCCAGATCTTCCAGATATACATTGGGCCAGAACAGCAATATATAACTTTGCACGAGCACTCCAATTAAGAAACCCAGATCACCAAAAACACATTAATCAAGTATCTGGCATCCCATCCTACAGCTGCAGGACCACACGGCACTCCTGTATTTTTCAAATGAATACTCCTAGCCATGAGAAGAGCTACATGGCAGATCCACATAAGCAGCCAAACCAGTCACTGAGGACGCCCAAGGCTAACTCACAGACAGAAATTCAATGACCAAATAGTCACAGACAATATAATATGCAGAAATCCGAGTACCATAGCCAGGATAGATTACCTGGACCATATGGACATACCCTACAACCTGGAGACTCAAAGAAGAGTATGGAGATACACACATCACCCTCTACTCCAACCAAGGATAAGAGCACATGTATGGAGGTGCATGAGGAGAGTATACTGCATAGCAGAACGGTCAAATGCTGCCTATTCCTCATGCACAATATGTGGTCAGTATGGAAACCTAACCCACCGTTTAGAACAATGCCCAACATCAGTGGCTGTATGGAAAGAGGCCATGCGCCTATTCTGCCAAGAAAGTGGACAACCATTCAGCCTAGCAAGGAACATGTTCTCTATAAACATGAACTCTCTTATACACCCATCCCTCAGGGAGTTAATAGTAGCAATAGCACTATGGACGATCCATAAAATAGTACTGGAATCATTTACAGGAGCTGCGCCTACAATCCAAGGATCCATCAATCGTTTCCACTGCCATATATTAGAACATTTTAAGCATGGCTGTTTGGACACATGACCCCCATAACAGAAGGACAATTAACACATTGCTCCCCATATGGTTCCTAAAGGTTGATACTTACCTTCACACATGCTGCATCCAAGAATAAGCCAGCATAACCCCCATCCCTACCGTCCTAAACTTGGTGATCCTGGAGACAACAAGAGGGGCCTTGAGCCCTCTGGGGTGTCTTTTAATTTTTCAAATTTCATTAATTATCCCCACTATATCAGAAGTACTTGCCCCCTGGTCGATCTTCCCTGAATAAATATTAATGATCAAAATTGCCAATAAATAGAAAGTTAACAAATTAGTGAAGCCATACTAAGTTGTTTTTAATAAACATATCACATATAGACACTCTGGTTCACTCAATGCATCCACAAAGTTAGAATACTCAATTAACCAGCAGGAACAGAGCATGTAGAATGGGCGCGTCAATTCACAATTTAAAGCAGATCTGTTTAAAATTAGTGTGATATATTTAAATTATTATCTGATCTGGAACACAAGATATCAAAAATCTTGCAATATGATATAAAGCAGTTAAAGATTTTCCCTCAACCTAAGAAACTATTTCTGGGCCAACCAATTGAGATTTACCACAGGGGCACAGGCTTGATCAATTCCTGTTTAACTTCCAATTTTCTCCTCCCCACTAAAAAGGCAACAGCCTTTCTATAGGCTAAGTTGCCATTTTAATTTTTATTTTAACTTTCCTTTCATTGGACATAATTTTCCCAACTTTATTTTATGTGGAATCTGCCTTTTACACAATTTCATTAATTTCTCAAGTTAATCTGGTAATGCACGCCGCCATCTATGAGATAATTAAAATGGGTATAGAGTAAGACATAATCCTTCAATCTAGCATCACTCTGTGATATAGGCGATCTTGTAAGTATTTGTGTTTCCAGTCATGGTTGCAATCTTTCACGCATACCAAGCAAAGAAAAACTTTGAAACACTAAGCTGATCTGTTCCATATCTGGCGTGATCTTCCCAACGTATGTCTATCAACATTTGTTTCATTCACATGTAATGACCAACAGCTCCGGAACTTAAAATTTTCTTTTTTCATAAGTATCCCGCCCATTGGAATTGCCCCAGTAATACCTGGTGCTTCCTCATGAAGCCTTCTGGCTAGTTATGGTGCTTTTAGTATTTGGTTGAGCATATATACTCATCACATAGCCCTAGAGTTTTAGCTTAAAAGTCGCTAAGGTTGTGCTCCTGGAATTCTGTGCTCTTCAATGGATAGTATCAAGCAAAATTGAAACTCAGTATTTTTATAATTAGCTCAACCATAAAATCTCCTTTTCTCCTGTGGCTGACCAAAATTTTTGTTCAAGTATAACTTGTTGTGCAAGTGCAGTACTTCTTAGTTTTGTTTTTGGTTAGCAGGACAATCATCATCTTAGCTATAAAATTCATGTAACTTCTTTATTATTTGGCTATAAAATGCTCTCCTGTTTTAACAAAGCCAATTGTATGCTTATCAAATCAGTAATTTGAGGTCAAAGTGGACATTCTGGACAATACCAATATCTTATAAAACATTCTAGAGTCACTTCTCAAAGTAAAAGTTTGTAATATTTCAATTGGATTAAAAATGGTATTATTTATTAGCGTGATGACAAATGAGGTAATTTAAACTAATAAACGAGTAAAGAGATGAGTTTATGATTAGAAAACCAATTTTAGAAACCTTTACTAAAAATTTGTGGTAATCCTGTAAATTACTAAGAAATAAATTCTGGCAATCCCTTATTGCTCAGTATGCCAGAAAAGGTCAGAGCAAGTAAGTAACATTTGAATTTATAACATATTTAGAAAATATGATACTGAGATCAGCAAAAACTAAAGACATGAAAATCCTAAACAATTTGTTGTTTATGGAGGATCCAGTTAGTCCATGCATCCTTTCCCCATAAAAGAGACTGGGTTTTTGTAATAATAAGCTGTACACAGGATGTCATCTAAGAAAATCATATTTTTTATCCTAGGATGTGAAGATCTTGATTCCTGTGACGTTTAGTGGCTTTATATTCATAATACGATTAAGCCTCTTAAGTAAGGGAATAATTCTTTTGTTTGCCCCTTGAAACTATTATGGCTTCAGAAGTAATTGTGCTAATCAAGTCTAGTTAAATTTGATCAATAGGATGCTTGCCATCAGGTTTCTAGGTTTTTAGCCTTACAGATTTATACCCTTTAATGCTTTTCTTATAGTTTGTAGGCTTTGTTGGAACTTTAATGGAATGGCATGCTGCAACATATAGTTCAGCTGAAGTTTTATCTTGCACTGCTTCATTTATTGTATAAATTTAGACTCTGTATCAGAACAACACAGTTTAATAAATCTAAATATTGCTTAATTTTATACTGCTTTGGGCTCAATAGGCATATAGGGAGCAACTCAAAAAAACGAAAAGACTGATGTGGCAATATGTTTTGACTGGGTTTCATTTACTTAAGTTAGCAATTGAGCAGCTGCTTTTCCAAAAGCTTTTTTAGGTGCTTTCTATTCCAATTTTGTGGGACTTTGCATACTTAGGTTGACGCATTAATTATAGGCTTTTTACCAATTAAAGGATAAAGAAATTAGTAAGAAGTCCATATAAGTATTTTAACCCATAGGAGTTTCATTAGCAAAGTCAGAGGACTCATTACCTTGAGGCAGAAAAGTATGAGACTTGTGACTTAAAGATAAAAAGTATGTGAAAACTGAGGCTGCTTTCTTAAGAGAAATATTAATTTGTGTAGATATTCTAACATTAGGCAGAAAAATTTTGATTATGTGGGTAATGCAGGTAAGATCAGAGGCAACATTAATAAGGTTCAATGACTAAATTAGCTTAGACACTGCACATTTAGGGCAAAAAAGGATCTGAAGTGTCAAAATTAAGGCTTTCATTGATCGTTAAAGACTGATAGCACCCAATTCTTAACTGCACAGGGTTGATATGATAACAATTTACGTTGTATGATTATAAGATAGTTGATTAATAATAGTATGGATATTATTATCCATAAAATTAACAGATACCTATTATGGTCCTGCACTTGACCTGTATTTCTCCACGATTACTCATGATGTCATCATTAGGGACTTATACCCTTATCTGCCTAACTTGATCCATGCTCAGTGCCCTAGTTTATGGCCTTTCCTCTGGTCTTATGGAGTCTACAGCAATTCCCTTCTAAGCTCAGCTTCTCTTCCTAGGGATCCTCGATCCTTACTCTTTATCCTATTAAAGAGTCCACAATTAAAGCTTATGGTAATCTTTTCCTGAATATAAATAGAACTAAAACCAATAATAAATTATGCTAAATTAGACTCCTTTTAATGTTAATTATTGAGGAATTTATAGAGGGTTTTGGCGCCCAACCTCAATTGGCACCTCAGCCATGAAACGTCAGCCACTGCTGTTGAACTTCACTTTGACATCTCACCAGTAATAGACTTCTCCATCTGGTAAGATTTCTTTATAGGAAATCCTCTATATCTAAAGTGGAATTAGTCTGAAAGCTTGTCCCTAACATTTCCTACTCAATCCCAGCAAACCAACCATAATTAGTGAGTGGCCTGCTTAGGTAATGGGACTTGTTACTCATTATGGCAGATTGCAAACTAACTAATCAATTTGCTAGTTGCAGATGGCATCACTTGCTACTCAACTTTCTCCTTAAATTCCCAATTGGTTGATGATGAAATATGACCAATCCCTATTGGTACACCTGATATTTAATCATTATCAACTATCAGATGCCCCCATTTCATCAGCAACTCTGCCCGATGAGATCTTAAGCATTCACCTGGATCAATCATCAATGGATTTAAACCAGGCGAATTATCTAAAATCTCCCAAACCTTGTTAACCCAAAATCCGGTCAACCAATATCCAATTCATTCGCCATAGGGAGTTATCCCTTAGCGATCCATAGTAATCTAAGAGGCTGGAAAGGTGGGCAAAAACCCCAACAAATTTCCCCTCTTTCCTAGAGTTCCAGTAAGAATAGGATCAGGATAGGAGAATATCACCTAATACCAAGTCAAATATTTCTTGATCTCTAGTGGACCACAGTCAATCTGCACTTAACACTGCTCAGGACAACCTTTGGAATGTGGTTCTCTTCCTCTTCCTCTTCGCTACCATCTCCTCAGAGTGCAGTCCCCATGACCCTCTGTCTGGCTGGGCTGATTGATTTACTTGTTTTGATACTAATCCCAGAAAGCTGATTTTCACCAGAATAGCGCATATGACCAGTTGTCATATTCAGGATCTTGGTCCATCATCCTCAATATCTAACTTCCTACTCGTCCTCAACAGGTGGTCACTACCATCAATGTTTGTTTCGTGGCGCAAATAAAAATGCACAATTATATTCGCTCTTGTTATTTTCTCATAGTGGCTTCTTTGCTCATATCATTTTTACTTCTTTTCTGAAGAGCTTATCTCATAGGAGTGAGATTAATTTCTCCAAAATTAGGGCTTAATTGATACCAAAGTGAATAATGTAAACTAATATATAAAGTCTGAAAACCCCCTCTCATCCAGCTCATATGTCAAATTTGGAATCCTGGTACCAGCAACTGCTCAACAGTATGTCTGATAAAGATACATGGCTCTTCCAACTGATGAGTCGATCTGAGTGACAAATTCTCTTCTATCGTCCTCATAGGACTCATACTCCCAGCCAAGCTCCTAGCCAGTCCTTCTGCTGAACTACTGAAACAGTATCCAACTCCAATGAAATCAGATTAGCTATCATCTCAAATGACTTTTTTTTAATTCTCCCTCTGTCATTAATTTCTGAATTAGATTTTTGATACTCTCCAGGATTTGGCTCCTTTTGCGGATATTCCTACAATAATCATCAAACTTCCTAAATCAATTCCCTCCACTTTTGATCTATCATTCCTCACTGAGTCTGACTTGCTTCCAGAGTTCCTTTTCCAACTTGGCCAATTCCACAAACAGCTATCCCATCCACCAAACTAACCATCAGAAACAGCTGACATTTCGAACTCCCCTACGCAGAATTGTGGATCCAAGTGACTGACGCTCTGACCATACCTTTGAACCCAACTAATCTCAAAAACATCATATATTAAGACGTTGAAGCCTATTTCCTTCGTTTTCTGTCCAAGTTCTTTAAAGTTAATCCATGAAGATTCCAGCCTCTCCTGGATTCCATCTCACATTTTATTTTCAAATTAAAAACACTCATAGTTATCATCTGCAGTATTCCTTTTGTTCCCTAAAAGGCTATTTCATTTTTGGCGCGTCCTATTGGTACCTTACCTGATGTCTTTGATCAGGGGCATGATTCACCAAACTCCTGCCTAGTATCCCTTTCACAATGCTGGCTCATATAGCCAATGATCTTGACTAAGCCCATTGGAAAGCACTTAAGACCAATCTTCTAGCTCCAGTGCCATATCAGGATTACTCAGGTTTATTTGCTGACTGAATCTTCTTAATTTGTTTCTTCTTTCCACAATTTATGGTATTGCATTTGGCAAGTACTGATTTTTCATCTTTCTTCACCTTGTTGCATTCTCACAGTTATCTGCCTCCTCTCAACAAACTTGGCTTCGAGTAGGTCTAGCTCTTGCTAGCGTCCAATCTCACATAATTTTTGATGGTTTATTCACTCCTAATGCTATACATTCTCCCTCCCCCAAGAGGCGACATAGGCGGAATCATCCCAAGTCAATGATAATCTATAAAAAGTATAAAAATGATTTTTTTTCTGTCAGTTTTTATTTTTTTTCCTGCTACAATTTTATCAATCTTTTATCATTTTTATTTTTTTATTTGGGACATGACCTTCACTCAGTTCAGTAGTCCAGCTTTTTTATTTATTCCCCCAAACTGGTTTCTAGGTATACTCAGACCTACCAGTTTTCTATGGTTTAGATGTCTTATTTTTTAAAATTTTAAATCATTTATTTGGCCCAGTTGTTTTTTAGGACTTAACCAAATTATCAGTTCATAACCATCTCAGTGGTTCAGCGATCCATTGGAATACTTATTTTATTTTTTATTGATCCACTGCTTAGAATATTAAGCATGGACTTGATTCACAATCCTTTCATCCAAGAGGTTCTTGATGAGATAGGCGTCTGTAAAAATATACTTATGGGTTATTATTGGCAAACAACCCTAGTAATCTTTTTACTGCACAGGTTCGGGTTTCTTGTGCACTTTGTCACGTTGTTTAATATATTAGATTATCAGTTGATAATAGTATGATGACTTTTATCCATAGTTGAGTATGATTTTTATATCTTGGCCTAACGCTCAGCCAGTAATACTGATTAAATACTTGAGATGTCATGATCTTAGGGATTTGTTCCCTCATTATGTCCAACCCAATCATCGCTGAGATTCCCTGGTGGTAGTCTCTTTAGTCCAACACACAGTTGGCAGCTGTCCTCAATTGTGTCTCCTTCTTCTCTAGATCCCTCTCAGATCTTTTCTATTTTCTCTAATAGTCTTCCAATTATTGCACACAGCGCTAATATCCTTGAGAAGAATAGCACAATGGAAAGCTGATAATAGTTTACTACTTAAACTATATACTGGATTTACAATATAGAACTTCTTTAATAAATGCTGTTCTTGTAAATACTGCTTTTTATAAAGTGAATATTAGGGAATATATAGTGGGGATTTGGTCATCCAACCCTCAGTTGACACCTCTTCGATGAAATGGCAGCCATTACTATTAAATCACCCATCCTCATCTTAACAGCGATGAACTTCCCATCTTGACAAGGATTCCATTAATGAACATCCTCGAGACCTAAACAGAAACAGTCATAAAACATGTCCCTAACATTTTCCTCTAATTATAAAGCAAACCACCATATTTGGCTAGCGACCTGCTTAGTTAATGGTATTTATT
Source organism: Massospora cicadina (assembly GCA_022478985.1). Taxonomy (NCBI): domain Eukaryota; kingdom Fungi; phylum Entomophthoromycota; class Entomophthoromycetes; order Entomophthorales; family Entomophthoraceae; genus Massospora; species Massospora cicadina. The sequence continues at coordinate 155,230 of JAKSZP010006666.1, read as the reverse complement.
ACCCATTAAGGCAGGTCACACGACAACAGATTAATTTGCTAGTTGCAGGCAACATCACTCGCGTTTCAACCTGCTATTTATTCTCAATCAGTTGGTGATGAAACCTGACCAATCCCAATTAGTACACCTGATAGCTGATCACTATCAGATGCCCTTATTTCGTCAGCAACTCCACCCAATGAGATATTAAGTATTCATCCAGATTGATCCCTGATGGATACAGCCAGGCAAATAATCCTAAAATCCCTCAAACGTAGTTACTCTAAAACTCAGGCTAACCAATTTCCAATTCACTTCTCCTTAGGGAATTATCCCCTAGCGATTCCTGATAATCTAGCAGGCTGGGAACATGGGCAAAATCCCAACACATCCCGCCTCTTACCTAGATTATTAGTGAGAAAAGGACTGGGCATGAGAACACCACTTTGGACACTCAGTCAAATACTTCATTGGCTCAAGTGGAGTATGATCATCAGTACTCAACACTGCACGGGATGACCCTCAGCATGCAGTACTCTTCCTCTTCCTCCTCGCTACCACCTTCTCAGAGTGCGGTCCCCATAATCTACTGTTTTTCCAGGCTTATTAATTTACTTATGACAATATTAATCCTGGGGTCCAGTTTTCCACCCATAAGGGTATATGACCTGCTGTCATATTCAGGATTCTTGGTCTGGCGTCCTTGATTTCCTGATTTTCTCCTCGTCATAGACATAAGACTCATGCCATCAATGTTCATTTTATGGCTCAATTAAGAATAATTATTTTTATTCGCCCTTGTTATTTCTCTCATAACCTCTTGGCTCAAGTCATTCCTAGTTCTTCTCTTGGAGATCTTATCGCATTAATTTAGATATTGTTTACTCTTAATTTGGAGCTTAATGGATTGTAGGGTGTATAATTGTCAACTTCCATATAAGTCTGACACCCCCCTCTTGTCCAGCTCATATATCAAATTCCGAGTAACAATACCAGCAGCTTCTGAAAAGTTTATCTGATCAATACCTCTGGCTCTTCCAGCAGATAAGTCAAGATGCACGGCGGAACCTCTTCTATGGTCCTTCCAGGACTCATACGCCTAGTCTGGCCTCAGTGGCTAATCCTTCCATCGAAATACTGGAAACAGTAATCAATCCCTCTGAAACCAGGCTTGCTTTTTTATTGAACAACTCACAGCTGATTCTTCCTCTGCCTTTGATTCCAGATTTAGATTTCAAAGCTCTCCTGGATTTGGCTCCTTTCTCTGATGTACCGACCATCATCATGGATGCTCCAGAAATTATGACATTTGCTCTTGATCACTCATTTCTTGCTGGGTTGAACCTGCTTTCTGAGTTCCTCTTCTGACTCGGACAATATTATAAACCTGCTGTTCTGGTTACTGAGCTCATTATTGGTAACAGTATTCATTTTGAGCTCCACTACACTAAACTCTGGGCCCAAGTCACCAAGGCTTTTCTTCTAGCACTGAATCCCTCTGATCTTGATAACATCTTGGATCAGGATACCGCCACTTACGCTCTTCACTTTGCTAAGTTCTTTGAAGATGGTCCATGAAGCTTCCAGCCTCGCCCAGGTTTCACCGCTCCTTCAGCTTCAGCTTCTGCGAAGCCCATAGTCGTTGCTTTCCAGAAGCCATTCATTCCCTGCACAACTATCTCTTCACCGGTGCTTCCCATTGGTATTTTCTGCTGATGGCTTTAGTAGGGGGCATGATTCAGCAATCCCCATAAAGCATCCCTTGTTCACAGCCGGCCCATATGTCTGGTGTTCTTGATGAAGCCCATCGTTAGGCGCTCAAGGCTAATCTTCCAGCTCTGGTACATATTGGGATTACTCAGGGTTATTCGCTGATTGCCTCTTCTTATAATGTTGCTTTCCTCCCTGCTCCAGGGTTTCACAAATAGCTTAATCTGACATTTCAATTCCCCTTGTGGGATCTGCCAAAGGATGCCACAAATAATATATTTTAATTGAGTTATTTACTTTTTAATAAAAGTATAAAATAACACTTATTAAGGTTTTTTATTTTTTTTACTAAACAGGAAGGGCAAAACCAGAAAAGGTCCCTTTGTCAATACTAGCTTTTCCTATTTAAACTAGTTCGAATTTTGAGACCAGGGGTATTTGAGGCAAAAGAATGCAAAGCTCAGTTGTCTAAATTAGGAAATATAGGCTTTTGGCCTATAATATCTAAAATAAAAATTTTTTAGAGGTAAAACTGACCCGTGCAGTAATGACTTGATGAATTGTATCCAATCACCAGCGAGTAAAATCTTTTCACCTTGGCAGTGGTCAGACTCAAATGGTAATGATTGGGTAACTTGGCAGTGGTCAGACTTGGATGGTAATGATCGGCTAATGTTTACCCTATCATCCTTGAGTAAAATCTTTTTACCTTGGCAGTGGTTAGACTTTGATGATATTGATTGGTTAACTTGCACCTAATCAATGGGTAAAACTTTCTTGCCTCGCAAAGGTTCTGATCCATGCGATATTATATTCCTCAAATTTGACCAAGGAGTCAGAGTAATCCTATTATTAATTAGTACCTTTTTAAGCTGATTTTTGTGATAAATTATATTATTCTGGTTGTTAGGATTCCACTGAGAATCCACTAAGGCCTTTTCACTGTGGGTACTCAAATAGTTGATATCCACAATAATATCTAAAAATTTGGCAGGTGATGGACCAATCATAGTAGCAGAATCAGGAACACTAACTCAAACATTCTTTTCTTAGATTGAAAAGGAGAATGTCCGACACCCCTTCCCCTAGTTACTTTCTTGCAGGGCTCTGCATCCGCTCAAAGAATGTGGTTTCATGTAGGTCTAGCCATCTCTAGCATCTGATCTCACATCAATTTTGACAGGCTGTTCATTCCTACCATGATATATTCTCCCTCCCCTAAGAGGTGACATAGGCGGAATCATCCCTGTATCACGGACAATTAATAAAAATATAGATTATAAACATATATCAGTTTTTCTATGCGGTTTTTAATTTTTTCCCAATATTTTATAAATCTTCTATTTTTTTCTTCTTTTTTTTCATGAAACTTGACCTTGTTTTAATTTCAGTAGTCCATCTTTTTTTTATTTATTTTCCACAAACTGGGTCCTGGGTACTTAAACCTACCAGTTTTCTATGGATCAGTGTCCTTATCTGGACTTAACCATCTAGATTGGTTCAGAGGTCCTTTTTATGGACTTGACCTAATTATCAGGACATTACCAACTTAATGGTTCATTGGTCCTTTGGGAACACTTATATCTTATTATCAATCCATCACTTCAAATACTTAGCATGGACTCAATTCACTACTCTTCCATCCAAGAGATTCTTGATGGAGTAGGCATCAGTTGCCGTCTTAGCAATAACTTCAAATGGACCTGACCACAATGCATCTTTTTTGTTTCTTCTTCCAAAACCATGCATATTGCAATAGGAACCTTTTTTGCCTATTTGGTATTCTGCTAAGGCCAATCAGTTCTTATTTTAGCAATTTCTCTTGTAACCTTTTCTTCAAATTTTATCAAATGCTTGCAATTGCATATCAATCAGGATTTTTGTCAGTTAGTTCAAGTAATGCTTGGAACTCATCCCTGACTTTAGTTCCACCACTGAATACAAAATCAGTGGCAACGCGACCTTTCTTACATACAACAACTCAAACGTCGTTTTCCCTGTTGCCATATGATGACTGATATTGTAGGCAAATGTCACCGAACTCTGGTACATTCCCCATGCGGAAGTTCTTCCTGCTGAGCTTCCTCAGCGTCATGGACAGCGTTCCATTCACCCATTCTACCAGTTCGTTCATCTCAGGTGGTAGAGTAATGACACGACTTCTATGTCTCCATTATCTCATTTAATTGCAGGATCACATGAGACGTGAAGTTTGTCCCATTATTGCTGAGCAGGACCTGCGGACATCCATGCTGGTATACTACTTGATCCAGGAGATCCTCGTGGTGCTGGTAGCGTCTACTTTCATTAAGGCCTTTGTCTCAACCCATCTCATCAGATGGTCAATGGCAACTATATTGTACTTGATACCTGTGCTCATCATCAGCGGTCCTAACTCATCAATGGACACTGTGTGCCAGGAAAAAGGGTAGACCAGTCAGTATCCAATTGTATTCTTATGTGGTTTGTGCAGCTGGCACTCCACGCAACAAGCTAGATAATCCGTGACATTATAGTTGATGGATTACCAGTAATAGTACTGGCAAACATGATCAGCTGTTTTTGTCAGGCCTCCATGCCTGACAACCTTATGAGCTGCTTGCACGATTTCTGCTCTTTCTGATGGCTTTGGGAAAAATTAACTGCTTCCCGTCGATCATCTCAAACACTTGTCCATCCATGGTCTCGGTGTTTTCCATCACTTTCCAAAGTGCATCTTGGATTTCTCAGGGCTCATTCACAATTTCTCTGTCAACCATTCTCTGGAATATATCATCCACCTGCGGGCATACCATCTGGACCATTGGTAACCACAATAAGCTATCCACATTCTGGTGAGAAGCCCCGCTTGGTGGAAAATCTTGTAATCATAAGCCTGTAGCTTAAGTGCCCATCAGGCCAGTCATCCTTCTGGCTCTCTCAAATTGTGAAGCCAACACAACAAAGAGTGGTCCGTCACCACTTTATATTGCATTCCATGGATGTACACCTGAAACTGCTTACATGCATAAATGACTGCAAGGCATTCATGCTCATTCACAGTGTAGTTCCGCTCAGTGGCTGAGAGTGTCCAGCGCACATACGCCACCAGATGTTCGCCCCTAAATTTATCTACTTGGCTTAGTATGGCGCTGATTGCCATCAATGAAGCATCGTTTTAATAATAAAATCTTGATAAAAAATTCGGATATTTCAGGATTAAAGAATTTATCAAAATAAAGCATAGCTCATTGAAGGATTCCTGGGCCTTTCATTCCATACAAATCATTTTCAGATCCTTCCACAGATGGAATAAGGGCTTGTCTATTTGGTGAAGTCTCAAAAAAATCTTCTGTAGTATCTGACCATCCCAAGGAACACTTGGATGTCTTGGACACTACTTGGCACAGCCATCTGTTCTATGGCTTCTATCTTCTGAGCTTGAGGCTGCAATCCACTGGAGTTGATTATGAATTCCAGATATTCCAACATTTTCTTAAAGAAGTGGCACTTCCTTGGCTTAATCTGAAGGTTAGCCACGGACAGTCACTTGAATACTTCTTCCAAATGGTGTAGGTGATTAGTCAACGTCCTACTAAACATGTTTATATTGTCCAGGTATACCAGGATGCATGACAACCTTAAGTTGCTCAGTATCGCATCCGTGGCCCTCTGAAACGTTGCAGGCGCATTACTTAGACCCTGGGGCATCCTCATCAGTTGGTATAGCCCTGCGCGGTAATAATTGTGCATTTTTCCTGGTCTTCTTTTGGCAAGTCGATCTGCCAATATTCTGAGATCAGATCCATCATGGAGAAATACTTAGCTTCTCCCAATCGGTCTATTGCTTCATCAATCCTTGGTAGGGGATGCAAATTCTTCTTTATAATTTTATTCAGCTTTTGGTAGTTGATCACCACCCAGTTGGAACCATCCTTTTTCTTCACGATTAGAATCAGACTCACCCAGGGACTTGATGACAGAACTAGAAGTCTATGCTTCACTAGTTTTCTGATTTCATCCACCACTACTGCTTTTGTGGCTTTTTATCATCAGATCAGTCTCATTCTGATTGGCAAATTTTCCCAAGTGTCAACCTTGTGGATCATATCTCTTGTACATCCCAAATTGTGTTTTTCCTGAGTGAACAACTCCTGATACTTCTCACTTAATTTGAGCACCTCATCTTGCTGGCCTTTTGACAGATCAGCGAGCTGCTCTCAATCAACCAATATGTTGATGCTCTCAATTACCCCAGCTGATAATTACATCTCCTTGAAGTTGAATTTCCTCTATTCAGCTGTCAGGATTACTCGTCGCTTATTAGGTCCATGATACATAGACCATAAAAATCAATATTTTATATCTTCTATATCTTTTTTCGTATTTTTCTTTTGCAATGGGACTTGCAACCTACAAGGAGGTTCAAAGGTCCTTCTCTTCCTCTTTATCCAAACTGGGTCCTAGGTACTTAAATCTACCAGTTATTATGGTTCAAAATTATATCCTCCTAAAATTTAACTATTTTGTTCAGTGGTCCTCTTCTATGACTTGACCAAAAAAATCAGTACATAACCATTCAATGATTCAGAGGTCCGCTGGGAACATTGCAACTATTTTCTATTAGGCTCAATACTTCTGATTAGTATTGACCTTCACTATACAACCAGCATCACTGTCTCTTCACGTATAGGCTACTCTTGCTGACTCTGGCAGTATTCTTGAATATATTAGGCCTTTGATCCAGACTAGTTATTCATCCAACAGGTCCTAATTTCATCTCTTAAATCGGCAACTGATGCTTTGGATACTCTTATTTCATCAGCCAACAGTTCAGTCTGATTTTTCGATTGTTTTTCTCCTGAAAATGATTTTTGGCATTTATTGCCATATTTAATTACAAAGGTCCTTCTGGCCTCGTCAGCTTCATCCAAATTCTCCTGAAATGATGAACTCATCTCAAGAAACTTCTGATCATTAGTTGTGTTACTAAGCCAAGTGTTTTTCTTCACTATCTTGTATTAATCATTTTCTGTTTTGTCTTCATATCTTCATTGGTAAAGCAATCTAATTCTCCATATTGATTGCTTCCTATTCCATCCAATGACTCATCTAAACACTAACTCCTCAGGACTATTTAAAGCGGATTCAATTTCAACATGAGTTGATCCTGCTGTTCCTCAGGACTATTCAAAGTGGACTCAATTTCAACCCAAGTTGGCCCGGCTGATACACTCCATCTCAAGTGGATGTTCAGTGGAACTGGTTTCCTTGCACCACTAGATAGTTATATATCTAGTTTTTAAGCCCTTTTCCATGGTAATGAGTATCTTCCATTTGCTTCACTTGGAGCTCCACTTCTGAGCTGGGTGAATGCCAATGAACGTGATCCACTTCACGTTCTATCTTCGTTCCTCCTTCAGTAACTTAACTTTTAAGAATAGATGCATCTTTATAGAACATTATATTCTAAGTTCTTAAACTCAACTACCCCTGTAGTGAGCACCAACTTGTAAAATTAACTGGAGGTTTATTATTGGCAAATAACCCTAGTAACCTTTTTACTGCATAGGTTCGGTTTTCTTGTGCACTTTGTCACATTGTATAATATATTAGATTATTAATTGATAATAGTATGATTGATATTATCTGTAATTAAGTATATATTCTTAAATCTTGGCCTAACGCTCAGCCAGTATTTCCGGTTTAAATACTTGAGATGTCATGATCTTAGGGATTTGTTGCCTCATTATGTCCAACCCAATCATCGCTGAGATTCCCTGGTGGTAGTCTCTTTAGTCCAACACACAGTTGGCAGCTGTCCTCAATTGTGTCTCCTTCTTCTCTAGATCCCTCTCAGATCTTTACTCTTTTCTCTAGTAGTCTTCCAATTATTGCACACAGCAATAATATCCTTGAGAAGAATAGCACAATGGAAAGCTGATAATATTTTACTACTTAAACTATATACTAGATGTACAATATAGAACTTCTTTAATAAATGCTGTTCTTGTAAATACTGCTTTTTATAAAGTGAATATTAGGGAATATATAGTGGGGACTTGGTCATCCAACCCTCAGTTGACACCTCTTCGATGAAATGGCAGCCATTACTATTAAATCACCCATCCTCATCTTAACAGCGATGAACTTCCCATCTTGACAAGGATTCCATTAATGAACATCCTCGAGACCTAAACAGAAACAGTCATAAAACATGTCCCTAACATTTTCCTCTAATTATAAGCAAACCAACCATATTTGGCTAGCGACCTGCTTAGTTAATGGTATTTACTTCCCATTAAGGCAGGTCACATGACAACAGATCAATTTGCTAGTTGCAGGCAACATCACTCGCGTTTCAACCTGCTATTTATTCTCAATCAGTTGGTGATGAAACCTGACCAATCCCAATTAGTACACCTGATAGCTGATAACTATCAGATGCCCTTATTTCGTCAGCAACTCCACCCAATGAGATATTAATTATTCATCCAGATTGATCCCTGATGGATACAGCCAGGCAAATAATCCTAAAATCCCTCAAACGTAGTTACTCTAAAACTCAGGCTAACCAATTTCCAATTCACTTCTCCTTAGGAAATTATCCCCTAGCGATTCCTGATAATCTAGCAGGCTGGGAATATGGGCAAAAATCCCAACAGCGTCCATTGATGTCTTGGTGATAATCTTAAATGGACCTGACCATAACATATCTAGCTTGTTTATTCTTTCAAAATCATGCATATCGCAATAGGCAATTTTTTCACCTTCTTAAGATTATGATAATGCCAATCCGTTCTTATCATTCATAATTTTTGCCTTGCTTCTCTTCTTCTAGATTACACCAAATGCATGCAATTGCATCTCAATCAGTGTATTTGACAGTCAATTAAGGTACTGCTTGGCACTTATCCCTGATATTGGTTCAACCACCAAATATAGAATTGAGGTAGCATTGCCTTCAATCCATATAGTAATTTTAATTGTGTTTTAACCATTACCATAATATAACTTTTTATTATATGCAAACGTCACCAAACTGAGGTAATTGCAACATGAAGAAGCTCTCCCTGGAGCCTGCTTCCTCAGCATTGCGTCCAGAAATCCATTGACTTTTCTACCAGTCAGTTCATCTCTGTCTGTTAAGGTATTGATACGACTCTTTAGATCTCATTGTCTCATTTAATCTTGGGATCATGTAGGACGTAAAATTCGTTACATAGTTGCTCAACAAATTTGCAGGCATTGATAGCAGTATAAGATCTGTTCCAGGATAAACCTTACCATGATTGCAGCATCTACTTTCTCTAAGGCCTTTATCTTCACCCATCTTATCAGATGGTAAATCGCAATCATGATGTATTTAAACCCCCTGTACTCATGGTTAATGGTCCCATCACGTCAATAGACACTGTATGCCAGGCAAATCCTGTGCGGATCAGTAAATTTCTGGTCATGTTCTTGTGAGGTTTGTGCAACTCACACTCCACACAGCAAGCTAGATAATCCACTACATTGTATTTGATAGAATCCCAGTAATAGTAATGGTAAATGTGGTCAATCTTCCTCAGGCCTCCATGCCCATCAACCTTATGTGCAGCTTGAAAATTGCCACTCGTTCTAATGGTCTTGGGTATAGTTATCATTTTCCATCAATTGTCTAAAAAACTTGTTCATCCCTGGTCTCAGTATTTTCCATCACTTTCCAAAGTGCACCTTGGTTTTCTTAGGGCTTGTTCCCAATTTCTCCTTCAACCAGTCTCTGAAATAGCTCATCCATCTGCTGGTATACCACTGGACTATTGGTAACCTAGATAAGCCATCCGCATTCTATGTTAAGCTCCCACTGGTGGGTATCTCATAATTATAAGCCTATAGCTTCAGTGGATCATTGGGCCAGTTGTTCTTCCAGTTCTCTTAAATTATGAAGCCAATGCAGTGAGGAGTGGTCCATCACCTTTTTAAACTGCATTCTATGAATATAAACACAAAACTGTTTACATGCATAAATTACCTCAATGCATTCACACTCAAAAGAGTTGTAATTCCTTTTGGATGCTGATAGTGTCCAGCTTACAGAAGCTTCCGGATGTTTTTCTGCAAGCTCATCTACTTGGCTCAGGATAGTTTCCAATTGCCATTAATTAAGCATTGTTTTGGACTATAAATTCTTTATTGAAATTCAGATACTTCAATATTGACGAATCTATCAGATTCTGGCTTAAATAATCAAAAAACTCTGGGCCTCATCATTCCAAACAAATTCTTTATTTGGATCCTTCCACAGATGGAATAAGGGCTTGTCCATTTGGGCGAAGTCCCAAATAAATCTTCAGTAGTATCCAACTATTCTAAGGAACACTTGGATATCTTGGACACATCCAGAATAGCTTCTCTCTATAGTCTTCATTTTCCGGCCTTAAGGCTTGAGTTCACTAAAGTTGATAATGAATCCCAGATATTCTAACTCTTTATTGAAGAAGTGGCAGATCCTCAGTTTGATTTTCAGGCTAGCCGCGTACAGCCTCTTGAAGTCTATTTCCATGTGTTGTAAATGAATGGTAAATTTCCTACTAAACATCTATATCGTTCAAGTACACCAGGATGCATGAAAACTTCAGGTCATTTAAGTTGGCGTTCATGGCCCTCTGAAATGGCGTAGGCGCATTACATAGACCTTGGGGTATCCTGGTCAGTTAATACAGCCTCTGCATGGTGATGATTGCACATTTCTCCTGGTCTTCCATTAGCAAATATATTTGCCAATATCCAGATATCAGATCCATTGCGGTAATAACTTGCTTCTCCCAATCAATCTAATACATCATTGATTTTTGATAGTGGATACAAATCATTTTTTGTTACCTTAGTCATGTTCTAATAATTAAGTACCACCCAAATAGAGCCAACTTCTTATTCATGATCAGGATAGGGCTCGCCCATGGACTTGATGACGTAACTAGAAGCCCATGTTACACTAGTTTGCTGACCTTTTCTTCCACTCCTGCTTTGGCCACCTTTGACTATTGAATTGGTCTCAATCTTAATGGAAATTTTACCCCAGTGTCAACTTTGTGGATGACATTCCTCGCACATCCCAAATCATGAGCGTCATGGGCAAATACTACAAAATACTCATCAAATAATTTGAGCACCTTTTCCTGCTGTATGTCCATCAGATCAACGAGTTGCTCTCTACCAACCAATAGATTGATGCTGCTGATTTTTAGGTCTATTAAGGATGGCTGGTTCTTCTTCTGCAGTAAGGTAGAGTTTCAAACGTCTATTATATAAAGTCAATAGACCAGACGGTGACTATAGTTAAGATATAACTCATTAGTAATTACACTTGAAGCCATATCTTCTGCCGTTACTTAGACATTGGCACGCTTCCCTGATCCTACTGATACTAAGTAAAATCTCGACTTTATACAATTTAAATTTATTGTGAGGAAGGCCGACCATGGGATGGACACTTCCAAATTTGACCCAAAGGAGACAAAACTTAGTAACAGGCAAGGCACCCTAGAGAAGTGATGCTATTTCTTGTTGCCAGCGGGAACACCACTTATGGGGAGGGGGAGGGAACGTGTGAAAGGGCCGTAGCCACAATTGAACACGTGTGGAGGAAAGGGTCTGATTTGATGAACCAAACTGGGAACCAGGAGGAAACCAGCTGCCAGCGACGGGGTGGGAGGTATCCAAACATCCACGCCTGAAAGTGGTCCACCAAATGAGACCGGAATCTGTGGACAGCTTCTGGGAGGGTAGGGTGGAGCCTGCGATGGCATTCAAGACAATCGTGTGTATAGTCCACATGGCGATTGCAAACACCAGAGCATGGAGGGTGGGTGGAAGGGAGGAGGCCATTGATGAAGCAAACATATCTCTTGACAGACTGAAGGGATGCGTTTGATCCTGGCCTAGCAGACGTTGGACTTCGCGCCATATCACTTTAGAGGTGGGGCACTTCTCCAGGCGAAGGAACATTTTCCATACTGGCCACACGTGACTCAGGATGAGTGTAAAGCATTAGAGCGCTCAGCCGTATGGTACACCCGCCTCAGGCAGCGCCACACATGGGAGCGGACTTGAGGCTGCAACAGAGGATGGTGTGCGTATTTCCAGATAGTCTTTTGGGTCTCAATGGAGTAAGGGATGTCCATCATGTCCAGGTATTCCACCCTGAATAGGACTTGGGGCCTTGTGGGGATCACGCCATCTTGGATAGGTAGCCTCTGTACCTTTTGTGTGAACTGAGGAGAGGGGCGGCCTCTCTGGGCTGTGTGTCCGCTAATACAAATTCTCCACTCAGCTCTCCACATGGAGAGGAGGATTCGTTTGTAGTGGGTTTTAGTCCCGTGAGGACCTGTGGCCAATGGGTGTGAAGCCAGGTATTTAATCAAGGAGTGAGGGTTCGATGGATTGTTAAGGCCCAAGGCACGGGAGAAGTTGGAGCGGGCCGCGCGAGACCAGTGTTGGGAGGGGAGCGTAGGGTGGTGACAGCCGCAATCCAGGTGCCCAGGATCTTGGCAGCATGGACTTTGTAGTCAAGCAGGCCCATGCCACCATGATGATGAGGGCCAAACATGACCTCTAGCTGTACTGGTGGTGGGCAGCCTGACCAAATCCATCCTTGCAGCAGGGCATACAAGGATCTGAAAAAGCCTGGGGAGAAGGGGATGGCGTCGGCTCCAAACCAGACTTTGGAAAGGAGCATAGAGTTGGGTAAAACAACCCTGCCAGTAAGGGAAGTAGGGTGGGCTCTGAGGGAGGCGATGCACTTCATCACGTTGTCTAGAATATGCTTTCCATTACTGCTGATGCGTACCCACCTGCCTCCACCCACACGCCCAGATGGCGGACCAGCCCTATGTTAGGGTGTGTCACGAAGGGGAGCACCAGTGGGATGGTGTGGGGTGAGCTGGGAGGGCGAGCACATGTGCGAGCAGATGGGCCTGACTGGGCACTGGTCACTGGGGCCCAGCAGGTTTGATACCGACTAAGGATGATGATTTCAGTTTTGAAAGCGTTCAGTGCAGCATTACTTACCCAGGAATACTCCTGGATGAGAGCTTAAAGTGCACGTGCATCTTTGTTATTAGACACCCCAACCACACAGTCATCTGCAAACGCCATCATCTTGACTGCGGCTTGGCCTGGCACATGGACCCCAGTGAGTTGGGCATTCACATATCGGATTATTGGGTCAAGGCTGAAGCTGTATAAGAATGGACTGAGGGGGTCCCCTTGTCGTAAGCCCCTTTGAGGGTGAACTACTTCCGTTAGGAAGCCAGGGCCATGCACTGCCATTGTTGCAGATTCTGTGAGCAGCATTACCCTGTTGATGAAGCTAGGGGGTAAGCGGAATTGATGAAGGCAGGCCCTGTGGTATTTCCAGTTTACTCTATTATAGGCCTTCTGTTGGTCCAAGAATACAAGTGCCCCAGAGGCTGTGGACTGGCATGCGTTAGCCACAGATTGCACGTTGTCCCAAATCGACCTTCTGGGTATAAAACCAAACTGTTCTGGGGAGATGGTGGCAGATGCTACAATCCATAAAATGGTTAGCCATGATTTTTGTTAAAAGTTTGTATCCATGTTAGTTAAAGAAATGGGGCGCCAGTTGTCTAAGTCTAGCTTATCCCCTTTCTTGAAGAGTGTGACGGTGAAGGCCTCTTGTCCTCCTGGTAGGAGGCGCGTTTCCAGAAGGCTCTGGTTAAGTGAGGCAAGCAGCAGTGGGGATATATATTTGAAGTACTATTTGTAGCTTCATATGGAATGCCATCTGGGCCTGGGCATTTCCAATTTGGTGCACCGCGTATTGCTACCCAGAGTTCATTTAGAGTAATCAAATTTATTAATTCTGGTTATTGGAAATGGTGTGGATGTGAATTGGTTGAGAAATTCTGCCACTTTGACCAGCTGAATTGAATCAGATTGGTATAACTTGGAGCAATACTTTTGTATTTTGATTGCCACTTCAGCTGGCATATCCACGATGGAATCATCCATTCTTCACACCTGTAGGCAGGCCACGCTCTGGCGTGGTGCAAAATTTTTTAAAAATTATGTGGTACACTTGTCACCCTCTGTAATGCGTTTGGCCCTGTACTGAACACAAACCTGATGTTTGTGTTGCCTTTCAAGAGCATTGAGGTGGACGTCTGCCTCCTCCCACTTCCAGACCCATGCAGGGCTGTATCCTGTAGCTGGGATGTTGGACTCCAGGTGTGCCAACTCTGCTAGAGCGCGCGAAATGATGGCCAATGTGGATCATGAGCGTCAGGAGGAGAGGTGGCGAGAGTAGTGGATGGTATCCTCTTTGAAGGCTGCCCATGTGGAGATGGGGTCCACGTAAAACGGTGTAACAAACTCTTATGCCAAAGTTGCTGATTCCACCCAAGTGGAAAATCCTGGCGACGCAAGTTCAGGAGGTCAGAGTTTGCACCAATGTGGGGCCTTAGCCACTTTGAAAGGTAGGTGGTAAGTTATCAAGACCAGCCGGTGGTCAGAGAATTCAATTTTTGTTGTTTGAAATCAACTTAATACAATGTAAAGTATTAAATACAAAAAAGCTTATAAATTAAACTATAAACTTGTTGTAATAGTTGATAATAATAAACTATCAACTAAAACCAAAAATTTATAGTTTAATTTATGAGGTTTTTTTGTATTTAATACTTTACATTGTATTAAGTCGATATTTTACTTAGGATAAGTATGGTCAGGGCAGCGTGCCATTGTCTAAGTAATAACAGAAGAATACAACTTCAAGTGTAATTAAGAAAGAGTTATATCTTAACTATAGTCACCGTCTGTTCTATTGTCTTCATACAATAGACGTTTTAAACTCCACCTTACCTCAGAAGAACAAGCCATCTTTAATAGACTTAAAGTTTAACAGATGCAGGACTTTTCTTTCTTGTTGCAAACACTTTTGCAACCTATTCAATTCAAGACTAAATCTAGTTTGATAATCTCACAGAGGAGATTAGTCTGCGCCCATTTCTGGGAGCAGTTGGGCAAGCAAGGCAAGAGGAGCAGGCGGAAGGCCCACGGCCTCTAACATTTAAAAACGCCCCAGAGAATCCGGCAGAATAGAAAAAAATCTCAAAAAACTGAAGGTCACAATTTCCCTGGAGATACTCACGTGGCAAGCACAATGCAACCAGTACATCAACACGCCACACTCCCAGCCACTTTCATCTGTGGAATTTGGAGTCCGTGTGTATCTGGACATCCAAAAAATGGCCTTATGGGAAAAATTTTGTGAAGAAGTACACAAAATTTTCCCAACCACGGTGTACATTGCACCTCACTCCATGTCATGCGGTTGGCTGGACCTAGGTTTCGAAAGCAAAATAGCAGCAGATGAGGCTGCAGCAGTGCGTATAGTGGTCGACCTCCCCGAAGGGCAATGGGTCATCAAAACCAAATGCACCAGATGGATGAAATCAAACCAAATTTTCCTCACGTTTGATTTTTTGCCTACTACAGTAAAACGTGACATTTTGGAGCAACACCTGAAAGATGATCTCGCCATATATGGCGAAATACAATATTTCGAAATGCAATGTTTCACACTGATGCCACACCTGTGCACCGGCAAAGCCATCACAGTTCTGACCCCAACTGAGGAGATTGCAAATGACCTAACCCAGATCCTGCACTCCACCTTTATTGACATCGCAGGGCATACCACCCACCCATTCTGGGTAACTGTGGACAGCGCGCCCCCCATTTGCACCCACTGTGACGCGTTCGGCCATAAGGCGCATGCATGCCCCATCAAAGAGGGCGTCACATTCCAAGAGCACCCCTCGGTGGCCATGGCCAGCGGAGAGGCGCACTATGAACCAACTGCAAGCACCAAGGAGGCTTTCCCATGGGGAGCACAAGGCTGCTACCTATTGGTAAAGCCCATCTCCATGCAGGAGTGGAAAAGGCTAAGCAGGCCCATAGGGCCGCAGCCAAGGAAGTGTCCAAGGCCACCACCACCATCCCACACTCACAACGCCAGGAGGACATGGAGACCTTCGCGGTGGAAGCAACTCAGGAATCCATCACCCAATCAGATTGGGAGGCCCATGCCAAGTGGGCCACTCAATCTGAGGATCCAATGGGAGATCTAATCTCACCCAATCGCTGCACCCAAGCTCCGGTCAGAACTGACTTGGGACCTATTCCAACTGAAAAAATTTTTTTGCCCCGCTCGATGGTGCACCGAACTTATCTGCGCCGCAAAAAATTCGTCCGACGTCAGAAATTAAAAAGCAAAGGCCAAAGCCAATGCGACTCTTTCTGCAAAAATTAACAAAAACCCTGATAGCATTACTGCTAACACCCGCGCTGCTGTGAAAGCCCGTGGGGACCTTGAAGAGGCTGGTGGGCCTGGGGGCCCACCCCTCGCACCTAAGGTGCAATGGGGGAAACCTTCACTCTAGGGATGCTGAATATCGCTGGACTCAAGGCCTCCCCGTCCCAGGCTAGGAAACTGAGTTTTTTACAAAACAATTTACCCGTGGATATCCTGGCCATCCAGGAGTCCCACTGTCCATGAGGTTCCGAGGAAGCTTGGAAAACTATGCTCCTACCATCCCTATCCTTTTGGTCGAAGCACTGTGGGGTGCTTATTCAGAAAAATATTTTTTCAAATTCACATCCTCAGAAACATTCCTAAATGGCTGAGTGCTTGTTGTCACCTTCTTGTGGGCTGACGTTGCACACACAATTGTCAACATCTATGCCCCTAATGGTGCACACAAGCGTCAGGAATTTTTCTCGTTGGTCAAATCCCTCCCGCTACCCCCCAATTCTTTCCTAGTTGGCGACATGAACTGTTGGCTAACATCACCAACGGACTGGTGGCCGTCCTCACCCCATGCCCCACAGGGTCACATAGAACTACGCGTTCTAAAAGCCACCCTTGGGTTAATGGATGCGCTGCCACGACATGCCCCACTGCTCAAAAACATGACGCATCCCCACGTCCACAATGGCCAATAAAGGTCTATGACCCACATCGACCTTATTCTAACGCCGGCGAAATTCCAACCCCACATCTCCCACTTCAAAACAACAAAAATGGAATTCTCTGACCACCGACTGGTCTCAATAACATACCACTTACCCGTCACAGTTGCAAAGGCCCCACATTGGTGCAAAATCCGCCCCCTGAGCTCGCGTCACCATGATTTTACACATGGGTTGAAGAGGCAACTTTGGTGAAATCATTTGTTACACCATTTTGTGTGGACCCCATTTCCACATGGGCAACTTTCAAAGAGGACACCATCTGCCACTATCACCATCTCTCCTCCAGACGCTCACAAGCCACATCGGCAGTTATTTTGTGCGCACTGGAGGAATTGGCCCACTTGGAGTCCAACATTCCAGCCACAGGATACAGCCCTGCATGGGGCCAGAAGTGGGCGGAGGCAGCCGCCCACCTCAATGCACTCTAAAGGCAACACAAACATTGGGTTTGTGTTTAATACAGGGCCACACGCATCACTAAAGGCGACTAGTGCACTGCATACTTCTTCAAAAAAATTTTGCACCACGCCAGAGCGTGGCCTGCACACAGGTGCAAAGATCAGATAATTCCATTGCAGACACACCGGATGAAGTGGCAATCAAAACGCAAAGATATTACTCTGAGTTATACCGAGCCAAACCAATTCAGCCGGCCAAAATGGCGGAATTCCTCAACTGAGCTCATATCTGCACCATTTTCCAATACCCGGAAATAATGAATTTAATTACTCCAAACGAATTATGGACAGCCATTCACGGTGCGCCAAACCAAAAATGCCCAGGCTCAGATGGCATTCCATATGAGTTCTAAAAAATATTTCAAATATATATCCCCATTGCTGCTAGCCTCACTCAACCAAAGCCTGTTGGAAATGCGCCTCCTACCAGGAGGACATGAGGCCTTTACTGTCACACTCTTCAAGAAAGGGGATAAGCTTGACTTAGCCAACTGGCGCCCCATTTCTCTAACAAACACAGACACCAAAACTTTAAAAAAAATCATGGCTAACCATTTAGGGACTGTAGCATCTGCCACCATCTCCCCAGAACAATTCAGTTTCACCCCCAGAAGGTCGATTTGGGACAACGTGCAATCTGTGGCTAACGCATGCCAGTCCACAGCCTCTGGGGCACTTGTATTCTTGGACCAACAAAAGGCATATGATAGAGTAAACTGGGAATACATAAGGGACTGCCTCCATCAATTCCGCCTACCCCCCGCTTCATAAGCTGGGTGATGCTGCTCACGGAATCTGCGACAATGGCAGTGCATGGCCCAGGCTTCCTAACGGAAGTAGTCCGACCTCAAAGGGGCCTGTGACAAGGGGACCCCCTCAGCCCACTCTTATACAACTTCAGCCTTGACCACTACTGCGAAATGTGAATGCTAACTCACTGGGGTCCATGTGCCAGGCCAAACCCCAGTCAAGATGATGGCATTTGCAGATGATTGCGTGGTGGGGGTGTCTAATAACAAAGATGCACGCGCGCTTGAAGCCCTCATCCAGGAATATTTCTGGGTAAGCAACGTGGCACTGAACGCCTCCAAAACTGAAATTATCCTCCTTGGTCAGTTTCAGAACTGCTGGGCCCCAGCAAGTAGTTCCCAACCCAGCCCATCTGCTCGCCCACGTCCACGCCTTACTAACTCAACACACACCGCTCCACTGGTGCTCCCCTTCATGCCACGTCCTACCATAGGACTGGTACGCCATCTGGGCGTGTGGATGGAGGCAGGCGGATATGCGTCAGCAGTAATGGAGTGCCATATACTGGACAACGTGACGAAGCGAATCGCCTCTCTCAGAGCCCACCCTACTAACCTCACTGGCAGGGTTGTTCTTGCCGACTCTATACTCCTATCCAAAGTCTGGTTCAGAACCCACGCCATCCCCTTCTCCCCAAGCTTCTTCAAATCCCTGTATGCTTTGCTGCAAGGATAACTTTGGTCAGGCCGCCCTCCACCAGTATGGCTAGAGGTCATGTTTGGCCCTCATCATCAGGGTGTCATGGGCCTGCATGACTTCAAAGCCCATGCTGCCAAGATCCTGGGCACCTGGATCGCGGCCGTCACCGCTCCTACACTCCCATCCCAACACTGGTCCCGTGCAGCCCACTCCAACTTCTCCTGAGCCTTGGGCCTCAACAATCCATCAAACCCCCACTCCCTGATGAAATACCTAGCATCACACACATCGGCCACAGGTCCTCACGGGACTAAAACCCACTACAAAAGAATCCTACTCTCCATGTGAAGTGCAGAGAGGAGAATTTGTATTAGTGGACATACAACCTGAAGAGGCCGCCCCTCTCCTCAGTTCACACAAGAGGTATAGGGGCTACCCATCCATGATGGCGTGATCCCCATTCGACCCCATGTCCTATTCAGGGTGGAATACCTGGACATGATGGACATCTCTTATTCCACTGAGACCCAAAAGACTATCTGGAAATACGCACACCATCCTCTGTTGCAGCCTCAAGTCCGCTCCCATGTGTGGCACTGCCTGAGGCGGGTGTATCGTACAGCTGAGAGCTCTAACGCTTTACACTCATCCTGTGTCATGTGTGGCCAGTATGGAACGCTGTTCCACCGCCTGGAGAAGTGCCCCACCCATAAAGTGATATGGCGCGAAGTCCAACGTTTGCTAGGCCAGGATCAAACGCATCCCTTCAGTCTGTCAAGAGATATGTTTGCTTCATCATCGGCCTCCCCCTTCCACCCTCCCTCCGTGCTCTGGTGGTTGCAATTGCCATGTGGACTATCCACACGATTGTCTTGGATGCCATCTCTGGCTCCATCCCCACCCTCCCAGAAGCTGTCCACAGATTCCAGTCTCATTTGGTGGACCACTTTCAAGCGTGGATGTTTGGATATCTCCCACCGCGTCACTGACAGCTTGTCTCCTTCTGATTCCCAGTCTGGTTCATCAAATCAGACCCCTTCCTCCACACGTGCTCAATAGTGGCTACGGCCCCTTCACACGTTCCCTCCCCTCCCCATAAGTGGCGTTCCCGCTGGCAACAAGAGATAGCATCGCTTCTCTGGGGTGCCCCCTTGGTACTAAGTTTATCTTTCCTGAGTCATATTTGGAAGTGTCCGTCCCATGGTCGGCCTTCCCCGCAATAAATTTAAATTTAAAATTTAAAATTTAACAGATGCTCTTGGTCACACCTGCTGATAATCCCATCTCTTTGATGATCCCAAAATTATGTAATTTCGATATTTAATTTTTAGATCTTTCCTTTTTATCTATTTTCTTTTGCAATGAGACTTAAATTACAATTAGGTTCATAGGTCTTCTTTTCCTCTTCTTCCAAACTGGTTATTATGTATACTTTAACCTACCAGTTTTCATGGTTCAGATCTTATTCTAAGACTTAACCATCTTTTTTAGTTCAGCAGTACTTTTTAGGACTAAACCAAAATAGCAGGACATAGCCATTTTAATGGTTCAGCAGTCCTTTGGGAACATTAAAATTTCCTTTTAGATCCAAAACATCTGGTTTTTAGTATTGACCCTCTTCACTAAGTGACCAGCAGTGATGTTTCCTCACATATAGGCAACTCCTGCTGGCTTTTGCAATACTTGTAAATGTTTCTATTCAATGTGGCTACAATCCTGACTTATCATTCTTCTGATAGGTCCTAATTTCTTTATATTTCAGAAACTGACAATTGAGTCATCATATCTCACAAAATTGAGAAAATCCTTAATAATTGGTAGTTTCTTTCAATTACTCTTATTGTTTTTCTTAAAAGGATTTTTGAATTCGTTCCCATCCCAAACGTTTGAAGTAAATCCTCTGGTGGAAGCCAGAAACGTAACCCTAGTCACACAGATTGATATAATAACGTTAACTTCATAAAATTTCGTCTTGAATTTATTTTCCTTGTCTCCAGTATTTGCTGCCACATTGCTTATATAATACAGGGTCAAACAATTCCCTCCACTATCTTGGATCAATTGCTTCCTTTTTTGACCTCATTTTTTCCATTGATATTCATTACAATACTTTGAATTGATTAATTTTCATATCAATCTCATCTAAACACCTAACTCCTTGGGACTATTTATGTGAACCCAATTTTAACCTGAGTTAGCCCTGCTAAAAATCTTAGTCTTAAGTAGGTGTCTGGTGGAACATGTTCTCTTGAGGCAGTAGACAGTTCCATATCTAGGCTGCAAGTCCTTTTCAAAATTTTGAGTATCTTCTTTGGCATCGTTTGCCATATTGGGTATTATTTACATTTCCAATTATTCAATTCTTTAATTTTCTTCACTAGTTGCTCCACGTCTGAGTTGAGTAAAAACACTTGAAAGTGATCACTTTGCATTCCATCTTCAATAAGAAAGCTTATTTAACTAAAATATCATTTTTCCTTTTTCAATGACATTACTTTTCTGAGTAACTCATTGCCAAAATTGGAAACATAATTTGACTCCTTCCTTATGTGACTTCTTTATTGGCGTATCTTACTTAACTACCTTCTTTAGTGAGCACTATTTATTAAAATTTAGAAGTTTTTATTGGTTGTTAAAAACTGATAGCTCCCAGATTATTAACTGCACAGGTTCAATATATACACGATTCATGTTATCTAATAACATATGATATTTAATTGATAATAGTATGAAGACTATTATTTGTAGTTGAATAGATACTCATTATGGTCTTACATTTGACCAGTTTTTCTCCACAATTACTCTTGATGTCAACATTAGGGACTTATACCCTTATCCGCCTAAATTGATCCACGCTCAGAGCCCTAAGTTTATGGCCTTTCCTCTGGTCTTATGGAGTCTACAGCAATTCGCTTCTAAGCTCAGCTTCTCTTCTTCTGGATCCTCGATCCTTACTCTTTATCCTATTAAAGAGTCCACAATTAAAGCTTATGATAATCTTTTCCTGAATATGAATAGAACTAAACCAATAATAAATTATGCTAAATTAGACTCCTTTTAATGTTAATTATTGAGGAATTTATAGAGGGTTTTTGGCGCCCAACCCTCAATTGGCACCTCAGCCATGAAACGTCAGCCACTGCTGTTGAACTTCACTTTGACATCTCACCAGTAATAGAATTCTCCATCTGGTAAGATTTCTTTATAGGAAATCCTCTATATCTAAAGTGGAATTAGTCTGAAAGCTTGTCCCTAAGATTTTCTACTCAATCCCAGCAAACCAACCATAATTAGTGAGTGGCCTGCTTAGGTAATGAGACTTGTTACTCATTCTGGCAGTTTGCAAACTAACTAATCAATTTGCTAGTTGCAGATGGCATCACTTGCTACTCAACTTTCTCCTTAAATTCACAATTGATTGATGATAAAATATGACTTATCCCGATCATTACACCTGATAGTTAATAATTGATCAACTACCAGATGCTCCCATTTCATCAGCAATTCTGCCCGATGATATCTTAAGCATTAACCCAGAATGACCCTTTATGGATCTAAACCTGGAGATTTACCAAAAATCCCCTGAACATTATTAACCCAAAATTGGTGTCAACCAGTATCCAATTCAGTCGCCATAGGGAGTTATCCCCTAGCGATCCATGGTACTCTAGAAGGCTGGTAAGGTGGGTATAAATCTCAACTGTCAGCGTTATAGTTCTCTAAACTGTCGCCAAGGTCTGAAGGTGGCTCTAAGCTGCAAATTTTGTAAAAAGGGTCAAGAAGGAAATGGTAAAATGGATAGAATACCGAATATTTATATCATTTTAAAAGGTTTTAACATTTATAGAGTGAGTGGGGACGTCGTGCCTCAAAAATCGTTGTGGCCCCATCCATTCAGTATCTTTCCTGGCTTTCCAGATTGACCGCCTGATGGGCATCCTCAATGTATTTGGCCGCCCACATGACTAGTTCGGCGGAAACTCCGCACCACGTGACTCAGGAATTGGGGATGTGAATCCTGAAGTTGTCTTCATTTGGATATGTCAAAGTTTTTATTTTTTACATCTCAATTCAGAAGTGGGTAATTCAATTTATAATTATCTCATAAAATGACAACACCCCCCTCAAGATTCAGTCAGAGGGGAGTAAACAGCCAAAGGAACCAGCCATGCACTTGATTGACCACAGTCTCCTGGTCAACATTTGAAATGGAATAATCAGACTACACTTTATAAATGACCTTATAGGGTCCAAATTAAAGAACATCTAGCTTAATTTGTCAACCTCCAGGGTGATAGTGATTGAAGAGAATAAGGTCATCTAATTGGAAAATTAGTAAGGAGGGTTAGCTGAGATTAAATTGGGATGTCTCTCTTCCTATAATGTTGATGATGCCTTGTGTGGCTAGGGCTTAAAGCCGGACAATTTCACCAGCTAAGGCCCTCATAGTTAATATGGAGCTCTCAGGTGTGGAGGTCTATAGCAATGGCTGGACGCTAATTAGTAGCAGAGGTGCACGCCCATATAGGGCTTCAAAAGGGGATATTTTAATGACTTGATGGTAGCTTACCCTGTAGGCAAGCAAATGTCAAGCGGACAGCAAGTAGGAATTAGACTGGGCTGCCAGCCCAGATGCCAGAGCATCCGAACAGCAAACCAGAATGCCTGAGGCACTGCTGCTGATATGACAAATATGGAACCAGAAAAGAGTTCCACCAATATCTGCCGGTGATCCAGAATTTCATATAGGCATAAAATAAAGTACCAGATACACATGGCCGTTAACCCTGAGGGGTATGAGAATGTCAGCAGATAAGGCAGCTTAATTTTTAACATGTAAAAACTAACTTTAGGGAAGAATTTAAATTGGAAATTTAGGAAAGAAAAATCAACCAACAATTTTCTCAGTGAAATGTGAATAATTAAATAGTAGCAAATTTGGGGGAAAACAAAGCTGGGATTGGGTCCCTTAAATTCGACCTGACCAGCAAATTATTCAGGAATGGGCAGGTTAGTTCCTTGGGAACTGTCATCGCAAAATTGGTGGCGGGCCAAGTCACTGTCAGTTTGACCTCAAACGCCTGAAACAATACTCAACTACATTTCTGATGGTTAGCGTGATGGCATTTAGCCTAACGAGCGGCAGGTCCCCTAAGGCTACCCCACATAGGGGTGGGCCCATTTGGTTGGGAATGGGTTCATGACACCCAACTTGCCCATGCTCAGTCAATGGGTCATTCGTTCGGTCAATGGCATTGCATCAGGAGCAACACCCAATTTTGTTAGCAGGAAGCTGCCCATTGGGGGTGATGCCTGACGGATTTTGGAGGGGAGAGATTTTTCTAATCATCATGTTAATTTAATTGCAATCGTTGGGCATTCCGGCTGATAGATCAGTCTTCATACCTTTTTGACCATTTAAAATCTGAGCATCAGGCGGATTGCTGCTCAAATTAGTTATGATCAATTTTATTTCAGTGATCTCAGTGCAGATTTCACTGATTCCTTATAACAGTTCTGCCAAGGTTTGTGTGGGTACTGGGAATGGGATCTGAAGTGGGAGAGCTGTTACCCAGCACTCACTAACTACATGAGCGAGATCGCCCTGAGTAACGAGGGGTACAGCTATCCTCTTCAGTGCCTTTTTACTTGGAAATGGTAAAATGGCCCAGTCAACACCCAGGGGACGTTCCCCAGGACTTACATTACCCTTTCCTTTTCCCAAAGAAAGGACCCCACCACCAGGAAACTGCATGAGAGCCACATTCTTGTGCGCCTTGGGTAACTTGATTGCCATAATAGTCACAACTTTTTTTTTTTTTTGGGGGGGGGTGGGGAGCTTTAGGGTGGGATAAATGGAACGCATCAACCAGGTCCATGCAAAACGCACAATTGCGCGCCTTGGCCCAACTGTTTTCATAGGCTGGATACCCTTTCCAAGCCATGAGATATTGTACGGAATGATAGGATTTCTGGAATGCCAGGATAACTTCTACCTCATCCTCCTCTTCATTATTGACAATAATCGGTTCCAGTTCTGTGGGAATTTCACCCTTGAAGGGTGACAGCTGGGAAACATGGAAAATGGGATGCTGCTTCCAATGCGTGGGGAGCTTCAGTCGGAACGCCCCATTACCCAATACCTCCTCCACCAAATGGGGTCCCAAATGTTTGCTGACAAATTTGTGGTAAGGGGCCTGGATTTTTAAGTGATGGGTGTCAAGCATAACATAAGAGCCCTTTGTAAACTCGTGACCTGGAGGATGCTTCTTATCCACAAACCGCTTTTAGTCATCATTAGCTTTGGTGAGGTGTTCCCGCACTAAGACTTGAGTCGATCTAATATGAGCAGCATGGTCCGTGAAATCTTGAACCTCTGGCCACAAGCACGGTCTGACCAAAAATGAAGGATTATAACCCAACGTTACTTCATAAAGGGGAAAACCCTGTGGACATGTGGGTGCCATTAATGTACACAAATTGGGCGAGGGGGAGATTATTGGCCCAAGTATCATGCATGGCTGTAGCATAGCAATGCAGGTACTGTTCAAGAACTTGATTGACCCGCTCAGTCTGGCTGTCATACTGAGGATGATATGCTGTGGAGCGCCAGGGAGATATTTTCAGGATAGATAGGAGTTCACTCCAAAACCGCGCGGTGAACTGGGAACCACAGTCGCTGATGGCTTTCTGGGGGAGACTAAACATCAAAACACATGGCATATGAAAAGGTGGGCAACTTCTTCAGATGTAATCGTGGAAGTGCAGGGGTTAAAAAGGGAGAATTTCATAAAGCGATCCACCACTACCATCACTGCTGTGAACCCATTAGAGCAGGGGAGCTCAATGATAAAATTCATGGACACTGATGTCCATGGACCCTCCGCCTGCTGTAAGGGGTGCAGGAGGCCATTTTTGCCAGAGCAATCTGACTTGGCCCTTTGCACAAGTAACACAATTGGAGATCCAGCCCAAAACTTCTTTTGTCAAACCTGCCCAAATGTAGGTCCATTTGATCAAATCGATGCATTCTTTAGAACCAGGGTGACCAACCATGTGGGGGGTCATGATGGGTGCAAAATACCTCATTTCGGAAAAAGGGGGGTTACCCAAATGTGAGATCTAAAATAAAATAGACCCTCTTCAGTGAATATAGGGAGAGTTTATGCTTCTAGTGATATAATTGCACGATCAACTCCACGCCCTCAGGGAAGGCCACTTGACTGGCTAAGACCTGAGCAACTAATGGAGCATCAGGGGCCAGAGCAATGTAAGAAAAAACAGGGGGAACAATTGACAAGTTTTGAGTGGTAGGAATCACAATAAGAAGTCCAAATCCTCCAGATCCATTAAACTGTGGGTGGGGCTGCGGCTGAGAAAATTGGGAAGTACATTTAGTGCCCCTTTTACAAATTTGTATTTGAAATTGAAACTGAACAGGTCCTGGTAGATTTGGGCTTACCGGTGTGCCAATTTTTGGGGTTTACAAAAGTACATCATGGCCTGGTGATCCATGCAAACTGTTAATTCATGTCGAGCACCCTGTAACAGGTAATGCCAATGAGTTAAGGCCCATGCAACAGCTGCCAACACCTTGTCATAAATAGCCCAAGGCTGCTCTGTGGAGGTAAACTTTCAAAAATAGTAGGCGACTGGGTGTTCCAAACCATCATGCTCCTTGAGCAACACTGCTCTGACAGCTACTGACGATGCGTCACATGCGATGATATATGGCTTGGTAGATACCACGTTTTAAAATGAGAGGGGATACAAACACCTCTTTAATTAATTCAAATGCCTGTTGGCATTTGTCCATCCAATGAAAAGTTACATTTTTCCCTGTGAGTGGGTGGAGTGGGGCGGCGAGCTGAGAGAGTGTGGGGGAGAAATTTTTAAGAAAATGATGGTTCTTAATAAACTTTGTAGTTGTTTCTGGGTAGTTGGAGTTGGCCATTCCTGGATAGCATCCAACTTATTTAGAGGGATTGCGACACTATCTTTAAGAATCAGGTTCCCACGGAAAATGACCTCCTCCTTATAAAACTTACACTTGGACGGTTTGAGGAACAACCCTGCCTTATTCAAGGTGACCACCACCGCTTCCAAGTCAATAGCGTGTTGTTCAGGAGTTGGGGAGTGAACCTGAATATCATCGATGTATGCAACAGCATAGGTGAAGTGGAGGGCACCCAGTACATTATTGATCATCCGTTGAAATGTAGCGGGAGCATTCTTCAGCCTGAAAGGCATTATCCAAAATAGGAAATTGCCTCGCTTCATCCAGATTGCTGTTAACCATTCCTGCCCTTCCATTACCCAAATTTGGTTAAAGCATTCACCAGATCCAGCTTAGAGAACACACGGGATTTGGTGATTTCCTGACTGATTGTCTGCTCCAGAGGCAATGGGTAGGGATCAGTAAATGTTATTTTATTCAAATGGCCGTAATCCACACAGGGATGGAGAGAACCATCCGCATTTTTGGTGAAGACGATGGGGGTGGTGATGGGTGAGGTTTCCTTGAACAACCAACCTTTTTTCAACATATCATCCAACCAGGTACCGAGTGCAACTTCTTCCTCCACTGTATGGGGGTATAGCGGACAGTTGATGTTCACCAAAACCATGGTCATTCAAAACCCACAATCATACCTAGTGTTTTTATGCAGACGATTCACCTATTCCATATCAAAGATTCTCTGATAGTGCATTAAGTTTTGGGGAAATTGGCCAAAATGCCCGCAAAAGTGACTAGGGTAGTGATAGAGAAAGTACCTTGTACCTTCTTAAAGGGTGTTGATCAAAGGGAATTCTCCCTCCAAGTGATCATTAGTAAATGACAATTATTAGACTCTAAATGAATCTTCATATGTTGTTGACGCCACCACCCCACCCTTAAGATCACCAGAAACACCAAGTCTGGCATAGCCAAAAAGCGATCATAGAAGCTGAACTGGTGGATCAAAAAAGGTACCAGTTGGTGAATGACATATGAGGGTTGATAAGCAGATGAGGCCACCATCACTGAGGAGCCCGCATCCATTTCCAGTTTTAATTGTTGCGCCAATTCAACATTCATAAAATTTCCCGCAGCTCCAGTGTCCACCAGGGCCTCAAAGGAGACGTGATGAGAACCAACGCTAATCTTCATGAGTACTAAGAAGTAAGCGTAGTTCTCCTTTTTGTTAGTTGTAGATGAATCCAGCGATACCAAAGAGATGGTGGTGGGATCTGGGGAAATCAATGGGCAAATAGCCGCAGCAACTATGGGGTATGGTTTTGGAGGCTTGAGTGTGGTTGGTCTAATGTGGTCAGAGATAATCTTCTTTACAACCTGGCTCAGTTGGAAAGAAGGGACCATTGCTGCACCTATACACGTGAGAAAGATGGAAATGGCTAAGAAAAATGGTTGGTTGATTATGTCAGGTGGACAGCAAGTAAGAATTAGACTGGCCTGCCAGCCCAGATGCCAGAGCATCCAAACAGCAAACCAGAATGCCCGAGGCACTGCTGTTGATATGACAAATATGGAACCAGAAATGATTTCCACCAATACCTGCTGGTAAGCCAGAATTTTATAAAGGCACAAAAATATAGTACCAGATGCACATGGCCGTTAACCCCAAGGGGTACAAGAATATCAGCCAATAAGGCAGCTTACTTTTTAACATGTAAAAAATAACTTTAGGGAAGAATTTAAATTGGAAATTTAGGAAAGAAAAATCGACCAACAATTTTCTCAGTGAAATGTGACTGATTTAATAGTAGTCAATTTTGGGGAAAACAAAGACAGGATCAGGTCCCTCAAATTTGAACTAACCAGCGAATTATTCAGGAATGGGTGGGTTAGTTCCCTGTGAACCATCATCATAAAATTTGGTGGCAGGCTGAGTCACTGTCAGTTCAACCTCAAATGCCTGAACCAAGACTTGACTACATTTCTGACAGTTAGCATGATGGCACCTAGCCTGATGAGTGGCGGGAATCCCCCATGGCCACCCCACATAGGGGCGGGCCCATTTGGTTGGGAATGGGTTCATGACACCCAACTTGCCCATTCTCAGTCACTGGGTCATTCGTTCGGTCAATGGCATTGCATCAGGAGCAACACCCAATTTTGTTAGCAGGAAGCTGCCCATTGGGGGTGATGCCTGACGGATTTTGGAGGGGAGAGATTTTTCTAATCATCATGTTAATTTAATTGCAATCGTTGGGCATTCCGGCTGATAGATCAGTCTTCATACCTTTTTGACCATTTAAAATCTGAGCATTGGGCGGATTGCCACTCAAATTGGTTACAATCAGTTTTATTTTGGCAATCTTGGCGCAGATTTCACTAATTACTCATAACAATTCTGCTGAGTTTAGTGTGGGTACTGGGTATGGAATCCAAAGTGGGAGAGCTGGTACCCAGCGCTCATCTACTATGGTAGCGAGATCGCCCTGAGTAATGAGGGGTACAGCCATCCTCTTCGGTGCCTTTTTACTCAGAAATGGAAAATGACCTGGTCAACACCCTGGGAATGTTCCCCGGGACTTACAGCAAAGCTATTTAGGTAGTGGTTCCAATGGGCATGATCAAAGGCGGCTAACTTATAATAAAATGGAAATAAGAGTTCCGTTAGCACGTTCTACTGCTCAATTAGTTGATGTGTTGTAAGAGGCAGCGAAACTCTGAGTAGTGCCAAATAGTAAGGTAAGTTCTTGTACTACCCTCAAAGTGAAATTCAACCCATTATCCGAAAGTAAGGTTTGGGGGCACCCATGCTGGGTGAAAATGTGTCAAATAAGGAAGAGGGCTGTGGCTTTGGTCAGTGGCAGCTGGGACCGAAATTTCTTCAAACACTTGGTTAAGTGGTCCACTCTATGATAATATACTTCTGGCCAAGCAATCCAGTGGGAAGAGGGCCCACAAAATCAATGCTAATGACATTGAATGGCGCCTGTCAGGGTGAAACTTAGTTTTGGAATTGAGGAATCGCTTGGTCTTGAGGTCAGCAAGTCATACATGCCTCCAGGACCTTTTTAATGTTTTCCATCATTTGGTCCCAGTAAAATCATGACTTCAGTAATTTGTGAGTCTTATTAACGGCCCTGTGTCCCACAATAAAATGGCCCTCTAGAATAACATCAGATGAGGAATAGAGGAGGACATAAAGGAGTCACTTCTTTTTGACATTCTTTTACAGCCCTTCTTTAATTTGAGTACCTCGAGTCATCCTACAGAGTTCATAATTGGACCTTGGGAGTTTCCCACAACCACTGATTAGGTCGACCTACTAGATCATACAGATGGTCCTCCTTGATGGTCAAGCTGCTAGCACTAAAATCCTGGAGAGGCCATCGGTATTTTAGTAAATTGCGCATGCATGATAGACAATGGTGAAATCATAGCTCTGCAGTCATAAAGTTCACCTGGATAGTCAGCCATCTGGGTCCTTCATTTTCTGGAGCCATCGGAGCAAGGTGTGGTCTTAAACAATGGTAAAGTGAGTACTGTAGAGCTAAGGCCAGAAATTTTTGATAGCTAGCAAGACATCCAGCCAATTCCTCATAGTAACGTTCTAGTTCCATTCAGATTTACTCAGCGTCTTACTAAATTAGGCCATGGGATGGCCATCTTGGTCTTCATCATGTTGGACTAGGATAGCCCCAACAGCAACATCACTTGCATCTGTAAACAATAAGTAGGGTTGGTCAGATCCGGGTGAACTAGAATGAGTTTAATAAATAGAGTATTTTTAAAGGCATAATAGTCTTTTTTTGTTCAGGCTACCATTCAAATGGCACATTATTCTTCAAAAGGTAGAATAATGGCATAGCTAGCTCAGCAAACCGGGGGATAAACTGATGATAATAGCCCACCATACCTAGGAATACCTGTATACCCTTAAGCTTTGGGGGTGTGATATTCTCTCTATGGCGTCAAACTTGTCCGGTATAGGCTGGATGCCATCTATCAAGAAATCTATATGACTGGATGATAGGCCAAAATAATTACCAGTGGATCATTGGTTAACCATCGTGGTTAGGTTATATGATTAATAACGAGTATCCAAGTTGATGAGCGAAGTTGACTACAGAGTTTAGAAGGAATTTTGCCAAAGAAATAGTTATTAGGTAGCCAGGAAATGTTGATGCATGATGAATACTTGGTAAATCGCCTCAAACTAGGCGATCTTTAAATTAATAATCAATCAACTCTGCAAGAATCAATGAGATACGGTGGAACAAATTACTAAGCTGAGGAAATGGTATTGTCTGAAGTCACTGAGATATAAGCGAGATGAGTCGTTTGAAGGGAGGAGGTTGTTAGTAAGAAAAGAGTGAGCGGACAAGGAATGATCCACTTAAAGCTATTAGATTAAATAAAGAAGTGTCATCGGGGTAATTGCTCCATAGTTAAGAAGATTTTTGCAGTGTTTCAAGGATGAAAATCTCCAAATCATCAGTCCTATTGCTCAGTGGGCATAACCCTGTAAAACCCTCAGCGTACCTTTGCCAACCCACCAAATAGTAACATTGGTACTCACTACAGGATGCCACTAATTAATAATAATATTATGAAATACTCAATTGTCAGCAATGGAGCATCAGGATTGCTTTAGCAGAGGATCTTCAAGCCAAGCTGCACCCTTGAATATGTGGAACTCAAACTTGCCCTGGACGCTGTGCTCAAAAGGCAATATGAGCTTCTTGAGGAGGCTTATAGTGATATGTTGACTCCATTCAATTGTGATGGAAATATTCATGAGTTCTTCAAGCGATTTGAGTTTGTAATGGATGGAGCTTCATATTAGTTGAAAGAGAAATTGTTAATATCCACCTTGGATGTTGGAAGTGCTGACCAAGTTACTTGCTACCTTCCAAACAGTTCCGTTATATGCCAGAAAGTGAAGGATAAGGTGCTGTGGTTGTTCAGGGGTACTGTAAAGATTTCATAGTGGAAGGAAGACTTCTTGACCATTGGGTTCCAGCATAACGAGACCCTCACCACATTTGCTGATCAATTTAAAGTAGAAGCTCATTTGTTAATTGGGGCATGGACTTTGTCTAAATCGGATGTGTGCATTTCAATGACCTCCACAGTGAGGCCATACTATGAGCTGTAACATGTTATGGCTCTGTATTTAGATGACGACGTGCCCTTGCTAAAAATCATTTAAATTTTGCGCTACCTATCTGCTACTATTTCTCTGCCTAATACAGAGTTGAAACATATTGCATCCATTGCAAAACTTTCTTATTCAGAGAAATTACCTCGCTTTGCTAAGAGTTCTCTTAGTAATCCATGGCCTTATTATCACTATGCGCCTCACCCTCAACTGAGTTGCCATCAGCAGTTCAACTAACAGTTTGAACCTGTATATTACAATCAGTCTTAGTATAAATTTTGGTATGGGGTCATGTTTTCAAAATCCAATATGATACCCTATGGGGTCATTTATGAATATGGTCAGCTGGGGCGCCTGGCGTAGGGTTGCCCCATCCGTCTGATTTATTACTTACAGCAGATTCAGTGCTGTCAGGGAAAAGGCAGAGCGGAGTAGAGATGGGACTCTCTACAACCGCTATTACAGCCTTGAACGTCCTACTTGAACCTATTTACATATATGCTGTAAAAATTTACTCCGTTGTGTTGATTATCAGAAGTCAACCCTAGTAATCTTTCTACTGAACAGGTTCGGTTTCCTCATGCACCTTTCATTGTAAGAATATATATAATTCAATAATAGTATGATGACTATTATCTGTAGTTGAGTTAGGATTATTTTCAGGCCCAACGCTTCAGCCAGTATTTCTGATAATACTGAATATTGCACTCTTAGGGATTTGTTCCCTGTAATCCTGTCCACTTGATCTTCATTAAGATCCTCTGATGACAGTCTCCTTTGGCCCAACACACAGTTGAAAGCAATCCCTTAGCCATGGTTCCCTTCATCTCTAGATCTCTGTTCAGATCTCAACTATTCTCTGAGAGTCTACCAATTATTGCCTTCTGCAATAATATCCTTGAGATGGAATCTTCAAGCTAGATGCTGATAGTCTAACTATTACCAAATCTACAATAGAACTAATAATGTTTTCTATTTATGTCTATATGTCTTTTTAAATGTCTTTTTTTATTAGAGTGATCCTAGGGAATTTATTGGGATTTGGCTGTCTAACCCTCAGTTGACACCTCTTCAATGAAATGACAGCCGTTGCCATTGAATCACCCTTCCTTGTCTTGGCAGCGATGGGCTTCCCCATCCTGACTAGGATACTGACGTTGGACATCCTTGAGACCTCAAATAGAAAGAGTCAGAAACGTATTCCTAACGTTTTCCTCTCGATCCAAGCGAATCAACCAAAATTGTCTAGCAACCTGCTTAGATATGAGACTTTTTACCCATTATGGCAGATCACTTCACTAACCAATTGATTCGCTGGTTGCAGGCAGCATCACTCGCCTTGCAACTCATTAAACATTCCCAATCAGTTGGTGATAAAACCTAACCGATCCTAATTGGTACACTTGATAGTTAATTACTATCAGATGCCCTTATTTCGTCAGCCGCTCCACCCAAAGAGATATTAGGTATTCAACCGGATCAATCCCCAATGGATACAGCCAGACAAATATCCTAAAATCCCCCAACGTAGTTCCTCTGAAATTTGGGTCAACTGATTTCAATTCACTTCGCCTTAGGGAATTTTTCCCCTAGCGATACCAGGTATTCTAGCAGGCTGGGAATATGGGCAAAAATCCCAACACATCCCCCCTCTTGCCTAGAGTTCCAGCTAGAAAAGGACTGGGCATGGAAACACCACTTCGGACACCTGGTCAAATACTTCATTGGTTCAAGTGGAGTACTTCAGCAATACTCACTGCTGCTCAGGATGACCTTCAGCATACAGCATTCCTCCTCTTCCTCCTCGCTACTGCCTACTCAGAGCGAGGTCCCCATGACCTCTTGTCATGCCAGGCTGATTGATTTACTCATAACAATCTTTTTCCCTTGATCCAGTTTTCCCCCATCAGGGTATATGACCCGCTGTCATATTCAGGTTTCTTGGTCCGGCGTCCTTGAATTCCTGGTTATCTCCTCATCCTAAAGAGGAGACTCTTGCCATCGATGTTTGTTTTGCAGCTTGATTAAGAATACTTATTTATGCTAGCCTTCGTTATTTCGCACATAACCTCTTGGCTGTAAGTCATTCTTCCCTTGGAAAGCTTATTTCATTAATTTTATTAAATTAATTTCCCAAAATTGGAGCTTAATGGAGTGTAGGGTGCAAAGTGTCAACTTCTATATCAGTCTGACATCCCCCTCTAGTCCTGCTCATATGTTGAACCTGGAATCTCGCTACCAACAGCTTCTTAACAGTATATCAAATTTGGACCTCTGCCTCTTCCAGAGAATGAGTCAGGATGCTCAGTGGACCCTCTTCTATGATCCTTTCAGTACTCATAGGCCTAGCCTGGCACAAGCAGCTACTCCTTTAGTTGAGTTACCAGAAACATTATTAATACCACCGAAACCAGGTGTGCCATCCTTTCAAATAACTCTCAGCTGACTCTTCCCATGCAGTCAATCCCGAGTTGGACTTCAGAACCCTTCTGGATTTGGCTCCTTTCACTGAGGCTTTGAACATCATCGTAGATGCTCCAGAGGTTATGCTGATTGCTTTAGATCATTCATTCCTGGCTGGGTCAGATTTGCTCCCTGAGTTCCTCTTCCAACTCAGTCAATTTTACCAACCCGCAGTGCTGGTTTATGAGCTTTCAATCGGGAACAGCATTCATTCTGAGCTCCCTTATGCTGAACTTCAAGTGCAAGTCACCGAGGCATTATCATTAGTGCTGAATACCTTGGATCTGTACAACCTTCTGGATCAGGATACTGCTGCATATGCTCTCCGCTTTGCTGACCAAGTTCTTTAGAGTTGGTCAACGAAGCTTCCAGCTTGCCTGACTTTCATCAGTCATTCAGCTTCCGCAAAGCCCATAGTCACCGTTTACAGGATGCAATCCATTCGTTACATGACTACCTCTTCTCTAAAGCTTCCCATCACTATCTACTGTTGATGGCGCTAGTTGGGGGTATGATTTGACAACCTCCCTCGAGTATTCCTTCTTTGCTGCTGGCTCACATGTCCAGTGTTCTTGATGAGGCCATTTGGCAGGCACTCAAGACAAATCTTCTGGTGCCGGTGCCTTATTAGGATTACTCAGGATTATTTGCTGATTGCCTCTTCCTTTATTGCTGTTTTCCACCTTGCTCTGGGGTTTCATGATTAACATCATCTGACATATCTATTTCTCTTCCCCTAGTCGCGTTCTCTCAGGGCTTGGCATCAGCTCAACAAATGTGGTTTCGAGTAGGACTCACCCTTACAAGTGTCCAATTGCATATCAATTTTGACATGCTATTCCTCCCTACTGTAATCCATCCTCCCTCCCTCAAAAGGCGACATAGGCGGAATCATCCCCGCACTGAGAACAATCAAAAAAATAAAAATTATAAAAATATATTGCTTTTTTATCTTTGCTTTTATATATTTTTTTACAATATCTTTTATCAATTTTTTTTTTTTTTTATTTTTATTTCCTATAGGACTTGACCTTGTTTCAGTTCAGAGGTCCATCTTTTCCCCCAAACTGGATCCTGGGCACTTAAACCTACCAGTTTCCTATGGTTCTGAGGTCCTTTTTTAAGACTTAACCATCTAGATTGGTTCAGAGGTCCTTTTTTGGACTTGACCTAATCATTAGTATATGACCAACTTAATGGTTCATTGGTCCTTTAAGAAATCTTTTTTTATTTTTTTCTTCAATCAACCACTTTAAATACCTAGCGTGGACTCAATTTACTACTCTTCCATCCAAGAGATTCTTGATGGAATAAGCATTGGTCGCCGTCTTGGTGATTACTTCAGATGGACCTGACCATAATGCATCCAACTTGTTTCTTCATCTGAAACCATGTGTATCACAATAGGCGACTCTTTCTCCTATTCAATATTCTTCTTATGGCGGTCAGTTCTTATCATCCATCTATTTTGCTTGTATCCTTTTCTTTAAGGTAGTATCAAATGCTTGCAATTGCATATCAATCAGGATACTTGTCATTCAGTTCAGGTATTGTTTGGTACTCATCCTCGACGTAGGTTTTGCTACCAAATATAATATCAGCAGCAGCGCGGCCTTCCTCCCATAAGTAATTCAAATGGCATCTTTCCCATCGCCATATGATAACTGATGTTGTATGCAAAAGTTACCAAACTCAGGTACGTTCCCCACATGGATGTTTTCACTGTGACTAGCTTCCTCAGCGTCACGGCCAGCGTCCTAAGACCAATTATACCAGTCCATTTATCTCCAGCCAGTATGGTACTGACATGACTTCCCAGATCCCCTTTGTTTTGTTTAGCCTCAGGATCACATGGGATGTGAAGTTGGTCCCATTATCACTCAGTATAACTTGTGGACACCCATGCCAGTATACTACTTGATCCAGGATGAATCTAGCAGTACTGGTAGCATCAACTCAGGTTAATGCTTTCGTTTTGACCCATCTCATCAGATTATTGATGGCTACTATGATGTATTTCACTCCTCCTGTACTCATCACAAACGGTCACATCAAGTTAATAGACACCGTGTGCCATGAAAATCCAGGTTGGACTAGTCAGTATTCAAATGTATTTTTGTGTGGTTTATGCAGTTCGCATTCCATGAACAAGCCAGATGGTCCGCACATCATAATTAATCGATTCCCAGTAATAATACTGGCGAAAATGGTCAGTTGTTTTTCTTAGGCCTCTGTGCCTGACAACCTTATGAGCAGCTTAAACGATCGCTGCTCTCTCTGACAGTTTTGGGAATAATAGCCATTTCCCTTCTATTGTCTTGTATACTTGTCCATCCATGATCTCGGTGTTTTCCATTGCTTTTCGAAGTGCACCTTGGATTTCTTGAGGCTTATCCTCAATTCTTTCTTCGACCATTCTCTGGTATAGCTCATCCACCAGCGGATATACCAACTGGACCATTGGTAACCGCATAAGCCATCCGCGCTCTTGTGATAAGCCCCTGCTCAGTGGACTATCTTTTAATCATAAGCCTGAAGTTTGAGTGCCCATTAGGCCAGTCATCCTTCAGGTTCCCTCAGATTGTGCAGCCAATGCAACAAAGAGTGGTATATCACCACCTTAAAGTGCATTCCATGGACATACACCCAAAACTGTTACAGGCATAAATGACTGCAAGGCATTCACGCTCAGTTATGGTGTAATTCCTCTCTGCAGCAGAGAGTGTCCGGCTCACATATGCCACCAGATGTTCTACCCCAAGTTCATCTACTTGGCTCAGTATGGCGCCAATCACCATCAACAAAGCATCAGTTTGAATGATAAACTCCTGATTGAAATTCGGATATCTCAGAATAGGCGAATTTATCAGGTACCAGCGTAATTCATCAAAAGGGTCCTGAGCCTCTTTATTCCATATGAATCCTTTTTTTGGACCCTTTAGTAAATGAAATAAGGGCTCAGCTATTCAGGCGGAGTCCCGAATAAATCTTCTAAAGTATATAACCATCCCAAGGAATACTTGGATGTCTCAGACACTCTTTGGCACAGCCATTTGTTCAATAGCTGCTATCTTCTGGGGTTGCAGCTGCAATCTATTTGCGTTGATCACAAATCCCAGGTATTCAAGCTCCTTCTTGAAGAAGTGGCACTTCAGTTGCTTGATCTTCAGGTTAGCCGCGGACAGTCTCTTAAACACTTCCTCCAAGTGCTGAAGGTGATCAGTAAACGTTCTACTAAACACATTGATATCATCCAGATATAACAGCATGCACAATAACTTCAGGTCGCTTAATATCACGTCCATAGCCCTCTGGAACATCACAGGTGCATTACAAAGACCCTGGGGCATCCTAGTCAGCTGGTATAACCCCTGTGCAGTGATAATCGCACATTTTTCCTGGTCTTCTTCTGGCAAGTTGATCTGCCAGTATCCCGAGATTAGGTCCATCACAAAGAAATACTTTGTTTCTCCTAATCGGCCTAGCACATCATCAATCCTTGGTAGGGGATACAAATCCTTCTTTTTAATTTTATTCAGCCTCCGATAGTCAATCACTACCTGATTTGATCCATCTTGTTTCTTTACAATCAAAATTGGGCTTGCTTAGGGACTTGATGATGGAACTAGAAGCCCATGCTTTACTAGTTTGCTGATCTCATCTTCCACTACTACTTCAGTGGCTTTCAATATTCAGTTTGGTTTCATTCTTATTGTTAAATTTTCTCTGGTGTCAACTTTGTGAATTACGCCTTGTGCGCATCCCAAATTGTGATCATCCTGAGCAAATTCTTCCCAATATCTCTCAAATAATTCGATTACCTCCTCCTTCTGCCCTTCCGGCAGATCTGCGAGCTTCTCACAATCAACTGATAAGTTGATGCTTTTAGCTGCTCCAGCCAGTAATCCCATTCTCTCGAGAGACCCAAAATCATGGAATCATCTCAATTCTACCATCAAGATTAAATGAATAAATGCAATGATTTGATTTTCTTAATCTTTATCGGTTTTTTGCTTTAATTTTCCAAGAGAACTCAAATTTCTCCATGGCCTGGCATAATTATCCCAGGAGCCACCAAGGCTCCATTCTGGACTTCTTCCAGGGGCTTCTAACTTCTCCATACAGCAACTCCAGAATCTCTAGAGTCAACCATGTGTCGACTATCATCTGCAGTCCAGCCAATATGGTTTTCTCCTTCCTGATCCACAAAGAAATTCCTCAGTTTTCTAGGATTTCAGCCGACATCTTCTGTCACTTTCTACAAACTAATTGGTACTGAATCAGTACAATGCCATCATTGTATATCAAGTTGATGAAGTTGTTTCTCCAGTTCAATGGAACTTTACCATCTTTTTGATATACTAATGGTAACGTCTGACCCAGGATGTTCAACGTATTATCCTCAAAGTTACATTTAACTCCATATTTCTACAGAAACTCCATTCTGATCGGGATATCATAGTTTTAGTTTGCCAAAACTATTGCTGGCGTGGATACCACCAATGACCTAAATCGTAGTGGTAGCACACTATACGCTCCACAGGAAACATTAGTGTTTGGCACAGCTGTTCTGAATTCCTTCTTGTGTTCCAAGTCTGAAGAGATCTTCATCTTCTTCATCAGCTTGGTCAACACAATGTTGATGGGCACTCCACTGTCAACTATCGCCTGCACCCTTACTCAATTCACCTGAATATCTAATATGTACACTCAAAGTATTGTAGAGGTTTACTGAGTGAATTTCGGCTTTATTGGCTGAATCTAGGGTATTGATGATCTGCGCCTATAATTCAGGAAACAATTCCTTAATCATGCCAAGGGGAATCGACAGGTTGGCCTCATCTAAGCGAACATTGGTTAAATCATCAGGATTTTTGGCGGTTGAATCTTCTCCACCAGTTGTCGGGTGTACAGCTGGGCAACCTCCTGAACTATCACGGGGTTAATCTTCTTTGCCTCAGCTCTGGTCACAGCGTTTATGTCCATATTGACCACTTGATATATTGTTTCTGTTCGTCATCCACAAACAGATCACTAATATCTATTTCTTCGTTCATAATCTCAGGAGGAACAGGTTTCTCCGCCGTTCTAGATTGTTACTTGTCTAGACAGTGGGACCTTTTCCTGACTCCTTGGCTACTGCTGTATCTTTAGCCTGGACCATATTAACGTGATCCTTCAGCTTTTTGCAGTGTGCAGCGAAATTCCCTTTCCCACCACACTGGAAGCAGACCTTTTCTTTATTGTTTAACTTATTGTAATCCTTGGGCTTAT
Source organism: Massospora cicadina (assembly GCA_022478985.1). NCBI lineage: Eukaryota > Fungi > Entomophthoromycota > Entomophthoromycetes > Entomophthorales > Entomophthoraceae > Massospora > Massospora cicadina. The sequence goes on along the minus strand of JAKSZP010006666.1, from coordinate 115,761 downwards.
TCACCGGCACATTTTGGTTAAAATTCTCCTTTGCTCCTTTGCCTCCTACATGGGATTCGAACTTTGGACCAGATTTGACTTGAAGCTCATCTTAGGAGCATCAAACGTTGCTCCCAAAATCAACAAATTGTCTACCATTTGTGAGGTAGTTATCTTGGTTGTGAATACAGTAGACATCATTTGATGCAAACCGCAATAGGGCCAAAGGGCACTTGTAAGGAGATTCTAGCATCAAAGTTGTCTAACACCTTTGCTCCGGCCAGAATCTGCAATTCCTGGTAGAGTTGATTTGCAAAGCTTGCAAGAGACTCGTCTTTATGGAATTGAATTCCCATAAAGTCTTGCTTGCATTTTGACATGCGGGTTGGACTGCCAAATTCCTTCATTATTGCCGCTTTAGCCTCAGCATAAGACCAGCTGTCCCCCTCCAGGTGGGGTAACACCAGATTCTGGCAAACTGTGTTCAAGAAGTTCATGACCGTTAATGCTTTCTAACAATCCCTTATCTGTTCATGTCATGTCAAATGGTCAGAAAAATGCTGGGGTGTTATCCCAATGGAATGAGGGCAATCTAGGGGTTGCTCTGAATTCCTCTGAGTCATTTTGGGCCAATTCTCTCAGTTCGGCTACTTGGTTCACTTGTGGAGTGTCATCAGGTATCATCTCCAAAATAGCATTGAATGCGGGCGGCATATTTCTTGGGTATTCATCTTCCATATATTATTCAAATACTTTCTTCTTTGGCATCATTGACCACATCAGACTCGCTTGCACTTCTGTGTGCTTTCAATTTCTCTATTTCTTTCATTAACTTCTCAATGTCCACACCAAATTTTCTCAAATGTATGTGATCCACTTCACGTTCCATTTTCAGAAATAGGACCTCTCAGATGAGATCTCTTTCTTTCCTCTTTAACAAGTTCACTTTGCCAAGTAACTCATTCCTGAAGTTAACTACGTTATCAACTCCTTCCTCCACCTTGGTTTCATGTTCCTCCAAGGCCGCGAACTCCCAGAGGTCCGCAGAGTTTAAGGCGTTCTGTTCACTGTGGCAATCTCAGTCCACAACTTGAGCAACTCCTCTTTGTACATCATTCTGGGTAAATTCTTCTACTCAACTACCCCTGTAGTGAGCACCAATTTTTTAAAATATTCTGTTGGGTTGATTATTGGAGGTCAACCCTAGTAAATTTCCTACTGCACAGGTTCAGTTTCCTCGTGCATCTTGCATTGTAAGAATATATATAATTTGATAATAGTATGATGACTATTATCCGTAGTTGAGTTAGAACTATTTTCAGGTCCAATAGCTTCAGCCGGTATTTCTGATAATACTAAATATTGCACTCTTAGGGATTCGTTCCCTATAATCCTGTCCACTCAATCTTTGTTAAGATCCTCTGATGACAGTCTCCTTTGGCCCAACACACAGTTGGCAGCAATCCCTTAGCTGTGGTCCCCTTCATCTCTAGATCCCCGCTCAGATCTCTACTCTTCTCTGAGAGTCTACCAATTATTGCCTTCTGCAATAAATCCTTAAGATGGAATCTTCACGCTAGATGCTGATAGTCTAACTATCACTAAATCTACAATAGAACTAATAATTTTTTCTATTTAAGTCTATATGTCTTTTTAAATTTCTTTTTTTATTATAGTGAATCCTAGGGAATTTATAGGATATTCGGTCATCTAACCCTCAGTTGACACCTCTTCAATGAAACGGCAGCTGTTGCCATTGAATCACCCTTCTTTGTCTTGGCAGCAATGGTCTTCCCCATCCTGACTAGGATTCTGACATAAGACATCCTCGAGACCTTAAACGGAAAGAGTTAAAAATGTATTCCTAACGTTTTCCTCTCGATCCAAGAAAATAAACCATAATTGGCTAGCGACCTGCTTAGATAATGGGACTTCTTACTCATTAGGGCAGGTCACTTCAAAAACCAATTGATTTGCTAATTTCAGGTGGCATCACTCGCCTCGCAACTAATTAAACATTCCCAATCAGTTGATGATAAAAACTGACCAATCTTAATTGGTACACCCAATAGTTAATTACTATCAGATACCCTTATTTTGTCAGCAGCTCTGCCCAATGAGATATTAGTTATTCATCTGGATTGATCCTCAATGGATATGACCAGGCATATATCCCGAAATTCCTCAAACATAGTTACTCTGATACTCAGGCTGACTGAATTCTGATTCACTTCGCCTTAGGGAATTTTTCCCCTAGCGATACCAGGTATTCTAGCAGGCTGGGAATATGGGCAAAAATCCCAACACATGCAGTGGAAGTCTCTCAGTATGACGACTCATTACTATATCAGCAGTCAATTGGAGGGGTGAATGTATTGATACGAATGCAAAAAATGATATGGCGGAAGACAGACCTCAGGAGCAACCAAAGCCTAATGCCTGTCAAATGTTTGACCAAAATTCTACAGAGGAGCCGGATCCATCCTCAGAAGCGCCTCTCTTCAAAGGGGTGAGTGCTGCTCTCTCTGTGGACAGTATTGTTAAAGAGTACCCTAAAGGTGGTGAGTTTATTGTTAGCTTTCTGGGGATAATAGAACCGTTAAATATCCACGTTATAAACTTTTAGAATTCTTACTTTTCTGATGTACCTACTTGTATAATCATTGCAAAAAACCATGTCCGCGCTATAATTAATACAGGTGCTCCAGTTAACTGAGTGTCCACAAAATTGTTAGAAAAGTTGGCATTAAAGCCTGACGTGGAACACTGTATGGTGTATGAGACTGCAGGTGCGGGAAGCACAGTCTCTGAGGGAGCGTATAGCGTGCTACCCTTTTGGTTTGGGTCAATTGTTATTGTAGAATCAGCAATAGTGCTACCCAACAGTACTTACAACCTGTTAATCAGAACTGCTTACCTGCACCACTTTGGTGCTGTTGTTGATATGACGGTGGAGACTTTTGTAATCCTGGGTCAGCGGATACCAATTTACTTTACCTCCAGTGGAGTGCCGAAGGATCTGGTGCACGTGGGTTGTATCAACCAGACCTAGAGATGTGGTGATTCTGGTTCATTATCATCGATTTAAGGGTAAAACCAGATCACTTCCCCACCATATATACGAATACCAAAGGCTGCTTCTAAGAGCAGCATGGGATGTATCCATCCCCTCCGGTCACCAAGTAAAAATGAACACCAAACTGGTAGTCAAAGTGCTAGATGAACTCAATGGGGAAGTTACTAGCCCTTATCAGCAATCATGGTTTGAGCCCCATGTGGCTCCAGGCATAATACTTTCTGGTCATGGGGAGATCAAATATTTTGCTAGCGAAATTAAAATAAATGAACCAATGGAAATCCGCTGGCTTCAAATAGTGGCGTATTTACACTTGACCCCAGTTGAGGAGGCCCTAGGTTCATGAGTTTGGGTCACTGGATGAATTTGGTCTAACTGAATCACTCTCCAGCATAATGACGGTGGTTCCAAGTGAAATTTTAGTCAGTTTAATGAATAAGCAGAAGTCTTTGCCAATATCTTTATTAAAGGAATATAAGGATATTTTTACTGTCAATGACCATGTTTTAGGGTGCGCTAAGAGGGTGGTTTATCGATTGGACACTGGGGATCAGCCCCCATCAGGTTGCAGTTGATCTGCCAATTGAGGGCAGCTGAAAAATTAGTAACTGATGAAATTAAGAAACGGATGGAACAAGAAATTCTTGGACCATCACAAAAGTCCGTGAACTTTGACCATTTTCATTGTAAAAAAGAAGGACGGCACCAACTGGTTAGTAATAGACTACCAGAAGCTTAGCAGCATCCCCAAGAAAGACTTATACCCCTTGCCACAGATCAATGATGTATTGGTTTTACTAAGCGGATTCCATTACTTATTGGCAATGTACTTGATATTAAGCTACTGTAAATCAAGTTTCCTGCGGCGGAACAGGAGAAATGCGCCATTATCACGTCCAGGGGCTTATTAAAACGACCCATATGCCACAAGGACTGTGTAATGACCCAGCCACGTTCTAACGGCCATGGATACCATCCTTGGTGACTTAAAGCTGTTATGCGTTCTCATGTACCTTGACAACATCAATTTATTCTCCCACACGTTTTCTGAGCACCTTAACCATTTAGAGGAGGTATTCCGCCGGTTGGCTAAGGCCAACATCAAGATCAAACCCCAGAAATGACACATTTTCAAAAACCAGCTGGAGTACCTTGGGTTTGTGGTAGATGCGACAGGGCTGAATTCTCAACCCGCCAAGGTGAAGGATACCCAAAAATGGCTATGCCACCAGTAAGCGTGACATTCAGGTATTTTTGGGCATGGTCAGCTACTACCGGTGCTTCATCCCTAACTTTATCTGTATTGGAGCTCCACCATTTGAGTTACTAACGAAGGGTTTTGCTTTTAAATGGATGGAACGATGACAATGCTCCTTTGAGCACTTTGGATGGAGCTGAGCAGCGCACAGTGTTATGCTTTCCCAATTTTGATAAAGAGTTCATTTTTCAGACGGAGGCATCCCTTTCCACTGTGAGGGCGGTCTTATCCCAAAAGGATGATGAGGAGAAGATCACCCCATTGCATACTGCAGTTGGAGCCTGAATTGCAATGAACGTAACTATACTGTAACCAAGAAATAGTGTTTAGCGGTGATCTACGCATATAAGCAATCTATAAAATATTCTAATGGGGTTAAGTTTAAAGCCATAACGGATCATGCTTTGTTATGCTGGTTGCAGAACCTCAATGATCCTGAAGGACGTTTACCGAGGTGGGCCCTCAAACTGCAGGCTTTTGACTTTGAGATCCTTCACTGACTGGGAGCAAAACACCAGAATGCTGATTGCTTGTCGAAGCCACCAATTATTGTAGTTACAGCATATCTAAGCAATATTATGTACAACAAACTGCTCATTGTAAAGTACAATGATGAGCCGCCGCAAGTCATCAAGGCATTGAATAAAATGTGAGTCATTTCTTCCAATGGAATGATGAGTTGTATAAGCGGATTAGAAATTCTATAGTGTACTTTCTGCGACCCTCAGAATGGCCTAACATTATATTGAGCGCACATAGGTCAATTGGGCATGGTGGCATGCGCAAGGCGTTGAAATTGTTGCACCCTTGCTATTATTGAGAAAGAATGAGCTTTGACGTGTTGGAACTGATATCCTGCTGCCATCAGTGCCAAGTGGAAAAGCCATTCCACCAGAAACTTCCTACTGGTTAGTGAATGCACATTTTGCTTGGCATATGGTTTCCATTGATTTCATTGGCCCTCTTCCAACGGGAGCTAACCAATCAAAGTACATTCTGGTGTAGATTGACCACTTGGCCAGATGGGTTGAAGCACGGGCAATATGAGTTCTGGGGGAAGTTACTGTGGCTAAGTTTGTAATGGAGTGTATATTAGCACCAGGCTGCCCTCATTTATCCTTACTGATAATGGAACTATTTTTACCTCTCAAAACCTGCTTAAGCTCAACGAAATGATGGCCATCCGCGGAGTTCTAACAACACCGTATTACCCTGAATCTAACAGAATGGTCGAATGGGTCAATGGATGCTGGTGAATAAACTCCAGAAGCTAGTAAAGAATGGTCCCTCCAATTGGAGCACCCTCTTATCTACCGTTGTTCACCTACAATATTAGCTACCACTCTGCAACAGGGAAGAGCCCTTTTCAAATACTATATGGATGGCACCCCACTCTACCCATGCTTCTCTATACCTGCATGGAAGATACTGGCAGAATGGATCTTCACCGTCACCTGACCATCCTGACAAATACGTTGATTAAATTAAAAACAGAAGCATACTCGTTCAACTTTGCCAAGAAAGTTTAAATCAGGCTGACAATTAGATATGGCATTTTGGGCTAACTCAGTTCATGGATGGGGTTATGATTCTATTACACGATCAGCATGGGTTTGGGTAAAAGCATAAGCTAGCTAGTATTTGGATTGGCCCTTTTTAGATAATAGAAAAAACAGGTGTTGATGTCTATACTATCAAGACCCTACATGCAGTTAAATTATTACCTGAGTGCATGTGAAGCCTTTGGGCATATAAACAGCAATAAGGACTTAAAATAACAAAAAAATAAGATAAAAAAAATATTGTCATCATCATGTGGGTAAGTAAGCTAAGTTTATTGGTTTCATCACTTAATCTTCCACTAAGCTGTCTTCTTCCCACTCTTTTTCAGTTTCTTGCGGTGAGTCTTGCGCTTCAATTGGTGTGACCCAGGTTGCTTTCTTCATTGCTTCAGAAGTGGTGTACATTCTCTGGACACTTCTCAGGTTGGTGGTGGGGGTGGAGTCTGCCACATTGGTGGCAAGGGAATTGTTGTCCGCTCTGGTGCTGTCACACCAGCTAATGGAGGGTAGGATGGGGCGGCGGAACTGGAGGAGGAGGATGAACTGAGGACCCAGGGTAACAGGATAGGTGGCAATATCTCATCTGGCTGTATGAAATAAAAAAATTCGCTCATTCCCCACTAGGAGCAAAGACCACAACCTCATGCGCTGATTCTCTTGAGAGATCAGATCTTAACTGAGAAGAGGGGGATGAAATTCTAAGGGCTGGCGCACAAGAAGTTGAGTTCCAGATTGGGGGAAAAGGCTGCGTCCAGCACCAGACAATCCATGAGAAATCTTTCATGCTGGGATAGGCAACTGGGAAAGAAGCAGCCGCCATAAACACTGCTTGATGTGCCCACTCAAGGGCCGCCCAGTGATGCTTCATCCCCAACCTTAACTCACCCACGGGATGAAAGAAAATTATATTGCCAAGAGGTGCCATGACTGGGAGGTATGAGAACGGTTCATTGGCGCTAAGGCTGGTGAACGCTGCGGTGACCCCTGATTGCATGCAATTTAACCAGTTGTTATGAAAATACACCCCTAGGGACCAGAAGTGTGTAGGTGCGCATGAAAAGGACCCCAATTAGCTAGCTATCGCCCTACACATGAAGCATAGCATGCATTAGACTGATAGTACTGCAGAATGAGGCTCAGCGGGAGGTGGGAGCACATGATGGCTGAAGCTGTCTGCCAGGAGCTGAGCTGTCTCATTATGTGAAGGGCCTTGGCTTCACTCCCATCCCCTGTGCAACTGGGTTACTATGTCCCTTAGGGGGTGCGCAAGGCAGACAGATGACTGAGAATTTGGGAAGGAGCTCTTCCTGGGCCAGAAGGGTCATGGCGTCCACTTTGGCCTCTCCTTAATTGGTTGGAGAAAGAGGGAACTGGGTGAGTGGGATTTGACCAGGGTCATTCAGATTTGCATCGAGCAATAATTGGAGAAATAGTTAAAATCACAACCTTGTGGTTGTTGGAATAAGATGGGTTTCATCAAAAATCTTGAAGAAACGTCATATGACTTATCGTCCAGTCAAAGGGGGGGGGGTAATGTTAAGAAATCTATATGACTGGACGATAAGGCACAATGATTACTGGTAGATCATTGGTTAACCATTGTGGTTAGAATATATAAGTATTATCAAGTATCCAAGTTGATGAGCAAAGTCAGCCTCAGAATATAGGTGGAATTCCGCCAAAGATATAGTGATTAAAATTGAAAATGTTGATGCACGATGAATAGTTGGCAAATCGCCTCAAACTATGCAAACATGAATTTAATAATTTATTAACTCATCTGGAACTAATGAGATATGGCAGAACAAATTACTAAGCTGAGGAAATGGTATCATCTGAAGTCACTGAGATATAAACGAGATGAGATGATTGAAAAAGGAGGTTGTCAGTAAGAAGAGAGTGAGCAGACCATGAAGGATCCGCTGAAAAGTATCTGATTAAATAAAGAAGTGTCATCATGGCAATTGCTCCATATTTACCAAAGCTTATTGCGTTGTTTTGATGATGATCTTTATATTGTTGGTCATATTACTCAGTAATCATAACCCTATGTAAAACCTTTAGCGTACCTTTGCTAATATGCCAAATTTATAACACCATCCTTGGAAACTTTGTGTCCCTTAAAGTCCAGTTCATATTGAAAGAAAGAGCACTTTGAAGGTGTAACCTTTATAGAAGCCTTTTGTAGCTAATTGTAGACTTCCCTAAGATGCTCAATGTGCATATTAAAGGTTTGTGAGAAAACATTAAAGTCATCTAGTTAAAAGAGGATGCTTGAAAGCTTCAAGTCTCCAAGGATCCCATCCATGGCACGTTGAAAAATGGCCGGGCGTTACAAAGGCCCTGGGCATCCTTGTGGGCTTGAATAGTCCTTTATTAGCTATGAGAGCGCACTAACCTAGAACATCAGAGGCGAGCTCAACTTGTCAATATCTGCTGGCAAGGTCCATGGCAGAAAAGTAATGAGATCTGGAAAGCAGATGGAGGGAATCATCAATTCAGATCAAAGGATCCTTGTCCTTCTTGGTGATAGAGTTGAGTCGCCAGTAGTCTATCACCACACGATGGCTGCAATCCTTCTTCAAATTCAGCAGAAGAGGAGAGGCCCAATGGCTGCGTGATGGTACCAGGAGTAGAGTGCTGAGTAGTTGTTTAAGTTTCACTGTCACCTGGTCCTCTTCAACCTTGTTTTTTTGATAAGGTCATGACCGGAAGGGGGAGCTTCCTTAGTTTCCACATGAAGTAGGACTCCATTCATTTTTCTGAAGTCATAGGTTGAGGCTGAAAATAGGTCTAAATACTCCTCAAACAACTCTTGAACCTATGTTGTTGGTTATCTGAGAGGTCTTTGCCAATATTGATGTTGACCAATCTGACCAATGGAGGTGTCTCAAAGACAAAATCACTTAAGTCCCCAAAACTTCAGACATCAGCAATAGCCTCCACTAATAGAAGGCGGATATAGGTGACAGGACTGTTTGGATCTACTATTTTGGGTTTGTCAGTAAGGTGGCAAACAACACTGATATAGATCCAGCATAAGCTGGATCTAGGATCCCCGGGGCAGATTAGCACCTCTTTTGTGGATGGGTTGTCTAGGCTCAGATTTCCAATAGATATTCTGAGGGGGTGTTGACATGGACCCAGGTGTCAGTGATGACTTGAGACTTTGGAGATATGGTAGTCACCCTATTTGAGTAGATCAACATGCCCTCTTGCCCATCAACAGCAGTAGGGGGCAGTCGGACTTGGGATCCCCTTATGTGATATTTAAGCTAATCAATTTGGACTTCACTCCAGTAAGCAGGCTTGGGCATTATCCTTGGTTTTAGAACCATAAGAGGTCTAGAAGATCAGTGGGACCCAATGCAAATAGGGATAGAAAGCCGCCATCATAAAGGAGTACTGCTGAATAGTCTTGAAGGAACTGAGTCCTAAGGAACAGGTCATAGATAGAGTTTTCTAGATTGTTAGCGAGGTTTTTTACAGATATCTTCCCTGACTATATTGGTAGAGAAGAATAAGCTCCTATAGATAGGGTACAATGTGGGAAAACTGCTTCATACTCCATATAGTGTGATAAATCTGGAGTGATCTTGATGCGCTTCAATAACTTGGATAATATGACATTCATTGGTGGAGCCACTGTTGACTATGGCAAGGACTAGTATTTTATGAAATCAAACTGCAACCTGGGTAACCAGACTCCAAATCGGGGCGGAAGAACGAGGAACATGGGAGATTCATCGGAATAAGAGCAAGAAGTACCAATTTCTTTATTATCATTAATACTGAAACTTCTTCTCCAGATATGATAGCTCCAAGTCATTCAAGGTTATAGAGGATTCTTGAGGCTGTGTAAGGATATAAGCATGGTACGCCTCGTCCTTCATGATGATGGCCATTTCCTGCCCCCTTGGCAAGTTGTTTCCAGAAGGTCTTGGCACTTTGTCTGAAACCATTGCAGTACATGCATCGAGGTTGAGGATTTTCTGTTTTTTGACCACATGGACTCTAGGACAGTTAGAGGGGCCTGTAAATGTAGCCTTAAAGTGTAGAGTCGATGCAGGGATTTTATTAAGTGCTTCCTTGATCTCCAAGATACATATAAACCTGTTTTTCTTTTAATCATATGCATTTGTAACTCAGGGTAGGATCCCAACGCAGAAATGACAGCGTAATAACATCATGCAGTGCGATATGATTTGTAGTGAATAAGGGTTGTGCTTGGGCTTAAAATTCAGCTAACAAACTCCATAGGGATTTCTCCTTTATCCAATCAGAAACCCATGAACGCCTGTTTCTGGGTGGCCAGGTTTTTATTGCTGCCAAAATTTTGGATTAAGGCTGTAAAAACCTGTTCCCAGCTGTTGCATTACTGTCAAATAGGATGTCATAATCTCCCTGGCAGTGCTAACTAGGCTGAGTGGATATGTTTACCTTCTGCCAGTTGGTGGCCTCCTCCATAGAGCTTTTATATTCATACAGGAAGGAGGCCATGCTCTCCTGGCCGGGGGTGAATCTTTCTTTAAATATAGGTTCAAGTTAGCTACAAGAGAAGTGGAGAGGGTGTTAACACCAGGGATGGGCGCTGGCTCAAAAATCTCAGTCTCCGCATAGTTGTGGGGTGCCTGCTGGTCCAGCCATCACTGTAGGCCCTCAAGGTCCCTTTGGATATCATCCCAATTTTGGTTGAGGGAGAAAACGGAAGCCTTAAAAGTAACTTGTTCCTTTAGAGATTGAATGCAGCGCCCTGAAGGAGAAGCTGGCTCTTGAGGGTAGTCATACAGTTTTCAAACCCTTTAAAGTTTGTTTTAACTGAGAGATGCGAGTTTTGGTAAGCTCAGTGAAGGCACTGAGGTTGCTTATTTCTTCTGACAGTGCCTTAATAAATACTTAGGGTCGAGGGGGACTTTATCTACTTCGAGTTTACATCGCTGAGCTACATTCCCAATATGATCGCATAGGGCAGCCAAGATGTTATCTCATCCTTCCACCATGGGTCCTCAGGGCCATCAGGGGTGGGAGCTGAGGGACCTGAGGCCCGTGAAGGTCCAGAGGAACCTCTGGTTCTTCAAACCCTCATCGCCCTTTGGGGCCTTCAGGCCCTAGGCCTTTCAGGGCCTTCACTCCTTGAGGAGTAGTCATGAGAGGCCAACTCCCAATTGTGTTGTTGCAGGGCTCATACAATATACTCGACTTGGAGAAAACGCTGATTCTAAGCTGCCTCAAGAAGTTGGCCGTTTCAACATAGCTGGTCCTCAAGATAACCAGAGATCCCACTATCTAACATTATTTTTATTCTGGAAAACGTTAATCAGCCCATTGGTTATCAATAATGGCATTGAAGTTGTCATGAACAAAGGAGGAGCTGCATTATACAAATTGACGATGTGATAGTGCAAGGCCTGGGAGAGCCTCAGTTGTTGGGATACTTCTTGATGGTGCAACCCAACTAGTTGGAGTAGGTATAAATAACTTGGTGAACAAAGTTGCAAAGGTAGCATTTGGAACCCAGGAAAAGTTCTCCTGTCAGAAGCTGGGCGAGTTATAGAGGCCCCACATGGAAGAGGGAATGGAAGAAGCACAGTAGCGGCTGGATCAAGCACCTATGGAGTAGATGACATTTATTAATTGTTGGACAACATTATAAAGGTTCTCGTACTGAAGTTGGTACTGTCTTCCCTCAATAGAGGGCAGGGAGAACTGGAATTTGGCCCAGAGTTCTAACCTCTCAGGATGCAAGGGTGGTATTTAATATCATGAGGTACTAACCCATCAAGCAACACTTCTCAACTGACAAGCAGTTGGGCTTCAGGGCTGCTAGTATTCTCCATTGTTTGTGATAGCCATTTTCATTTAGGACAACTCAAAGCCTCCTGTAGTAAGCACCACGTTTGTTGGCATTACCGTTTTCTAAACTGTCGCTTAGGTCCAAAGATGGCTCAAGGCTGCAAATTTATAAAAAGGGTCGAGAAGGAAATGGAAAATGGATAGATTACTGATATTTTACTAGGTAAAAGGTGTTAATCTTTATAGGGTGAGTGGGGACACAGTGCCTTGAGGATCGTTTTGGCCCCATCCCTTCAAGATCTATCCTGGCCTTCCAGATTGACCGCCCAGTGGGCATACTCAATGTATTTCACCGCCCACATGACTAAATTTGCGGAAACTCTACTCCATGTGACTCAGAAATTAGGGATGCAAATCATGAAGTTGTCTTTGTTCAGATAGGTTTGAGAGTCAAGTATGTTGTGGCTTAATTTGAATTAGAGAATTCAATTTGTTATCTTAAACCTGACGCCAAAATGAACTAAAAAATTTACTGTCTTATCCTGAGATAAGTTGGTGAAAAGTTAGTCTATAAAAGATTGCTGAGTAATAGTCTCAGATAATTATAATAAAAATATTTTACAGTCCTTGTTGTATTGGGTTTGCTCAACTGATAAAAATGCAAGTGACCCCTCAGACCACAAATTTTGCTCTTAACAAAAGTATTGTTTCATTGGTGTCACTAACAGTAGGGAGTCCCAAGTAGGACCATTACATAAAAATATAAAAAAGTGGTTCAAAGAAACAACTTTTTGTCTTTCCACCTTCTTTTAATAAACACAGGGACCTCCACCCCACATAATGTATGAACAGTATTTGGATAGTTGATGCAGACTGAGAATAGGTTTACTTTTCGCAATATATCTTGCTTCATAAGATGGATTTAGCGCTCATCTAAGAATGATCAGTTTGACTTTTCTGAATTTGCACTTAGTTGAAATGCTTTGTGATGTATTTCAGTGAGTAAAGGAGGAAAAAGATGACTATTGAGCAGACTCACACTGTAAACAGTGGAATATTGGCTGGTTTTAATCTTAAATAAACGCACTTTATTTATGGAATAATAATCAGATTTGTTAGAAGAAATATGGAATCAAATTTAGAATATAGAAGTAACATTCAGAGAAAGAAAATTTCCGCTTTATTTTGGTAAAGTATAAAATAGAATTTCTAGGAAGCTTTATAGAATAAAAATTTCTAGAATATTAATATTCAGTAATAAGTATTATATCTATACTTTTTACATGAATATATACACTTAGAGTAAGTCATCTAGAGGTGAGTGTTCCAATGGAAAGCATGGACTTGATAATTATTTACTACCTTGATTGATTATGGTTAATAACCTTGGGATAGGACAATTTATGACTGAGTTGATTTGAACACCAATGCCTAAAACTGAAATAGCACATAGCAAGATGGTCCATGGTGTTCCTGCCTATAATTTACTATGCATAAAATTCACCAGATTTTATCATTCTCATTAGCCTTCATTATATAATTTTCTTATTAGATCTTTTTGCTTTCTATTATGATGACTGTAATCTGAGGTTAAAATAAGGTTAAAGCATTCATTTATAAAAAAACCTAATAGCTAGCTTGACATTATAGGTAAAAACTATTTTAAGAAATTAAAATGTTTCATTATTTAAAGGATGGGTATAGAAAACTTTGCCAAGATAATCTCTTATGATCTCATAACTCAGAATCTTCTAAACCCATTCAAATCAACTCAATTGAGTCTTTACTATTTTCTACATTAATGAATCTTCTATTATATTGACCAGTAGCACTTCATTTAAGAAGAATGAAATTGAAGAGAGTCTAGAAGACATCTTGTTAGGCTCATCCACAAGTGACAACTACCAAGAAAATCTTTCTGTTAGTCTTCATTAAGGGTACCAGATGTAAAACAATTATTTAAGCATCTTATTGCCAATGCTGATTTAAAATGGGGAGTTTAACCCACTAAACAGAAAAGTTCTAACAATGCCCTCCTAAGATCCTGCCAGCCGGAAGCTTAAGGCCTTAAATACAGCCACAAAGTCAGTCAACCACCATACCATGGTGAACATTGAAATGGAGTACTCAGAATATACCTTATGTATGATGCAACAGGATCTGGATCAAAGAGATATTGAGTTTGTTTTGTTAGTCTCCTGGTCAATTGTGGCATAAAGTAAAGTTCTCTTGACTTTAGTCAAAGTTCAAAAATGTGCTCAAAGCTATATTCTAACGAAGAGGTCAATGAGGACGAAAAGATGGGTAAAATATACTAATTTTTGTCTTAGAAAGTGGCAATATTAATAGGTTGTGTGAGTATGTAGAGACTATGGACCTCCATGGCACTGTACGCTCAGGATCTTTCACAGTCTTTGAGAATGACCACCTGAATGATGCCCTCATTGTTTTGCATCAGCCTCATGACTGCAATGGTGGGGGTCGCGCCTCTCAATTTTCAGGTAATGGGGGTAAAATTCCTGAAGGCATCTCCATCAATTCTTATGCGCGTGATGCATCCTGATCAAAATTCTCATCAGTGCCTTCAGGGATAGGTTTCATTTTGCAGTGGCCTTAGAGTCGAATTATTGAGGCTAAATTTAAAAATAGCGATCTCAACTCTCTCATCTTCTCATAATCCTTACAATGCTCCACACAAGATCCTATTGTAGGTGGTATAGAGCCATAGTAATCAGCCATGTATTCAGTTCAAAACTGTCCCTTGATTGATGCTGGCAATGGAGTACTCCATTTTTTATGAATAACCTTATAAGGTCTGAATCAAAGAACGTCAAGCTTGTTCTATTGACCTTTGGGTAGATGGTGATAAAAAAGAATGATGTTACTTAATTGAAATACGGGTAAGAATGGTCAGCTAACATTAAATTTAATGTCACCCTTTCCTAGGTGGTAACAATGCCTTGCATGGCAGGGCATGAAGCTGGTCAATCTCATCAGCTAAGGCCCTCATGGTAAAGTCATATTTCTCATACATGGAAGTTTTGAGCAGGGGCTTAACACTAGTAGTTAATTGGAGAGCACGCTCATATAGAGCTTCAAAGGGGGCATTTTGATGATTTGATAATAGTTTATTTGTAAGCTAGAAAAAAGCTTGGTAAGTAATGGCTTCAGCGGGTAGGGTTGGAGGCGGCCATCATCTACAAGATAGAGATTAAGGTTCCATTAGAATATTCCACTGCCCCATTGGTAGAAGGGTTATCAGGGGTGGTGAAAGTTTGGTTAGTTCCAAAAAGTGAGGTAAGTTCTTGGACTACCTGCAAGGTGAAAGTTAACATATTGTCCAAAAGTAAAGTTTATGGGCATCCATGCTGGATGAAAATGGATTGAATAAGGAAAATGGCCGTAGCTTTCGTTGAGGCAGCGGAAACATAAATTCCCTTGACCCATTATCTAAATGGTATATGGCTTATAGGATATTTTTATGGCTTGGACCTGTTGGCAGAGGGCCCACTACATTGATGCAAATGAAATTAGGGGTTTGAAGGAGCCACTACTGAGTGCTGATATTGGGGGCTGGATCAATCTTGTAATCTACAAGCCATACAAGTCTCTAGAGCTTCCTGGAAGGTCTCAACTATAAAATCCCAATGGCATTAAATTTTTAGCCATTCATGGGTCTTATTCACTGCCCCATGTCCCATGGTCATATGCTCCTCTAAGATACCATTGGCTCAAGAAGAAGGGCGGATATAAGAGAGCCATTATCTGTAGACTTTCCTAGACAGTATTTCTTCCTTAATTTGATTGTCTTAGGTCATTTTTCAGAGCTCAGCTCAGATCTCAGGTGTTCCAATTCCCATTGTTCAGGCCAGCCAATTAGATCATATAGTCAGTTATCTTTGGGGTCAGGGCAGCAAACACCAGTATTTCTATAGAGACCATTAGCGTTATTATGAATTGTTTCTGAGCGGTGATAATAGTTTAAATCGTATTTCTGCAGCCATAGAGCCCATCTAGATAATTGGCCGTCTGTGACTTTCATCTGCTAAAGCCATTGGAGTGAGGGATTTCCATGATAATGGCGAAATTGGTGCCATATAGTCATGGTTGGAAAAGCATGATAACCAATAAAACAACCAGGCACTCATACTCAGTAATTGTATAATTTCATTTGGCCTTACTCAAGGTCTTGCTGTATATAAGCCACTAGGTGATTGACCTGATCCTCATTGTGCTGGGGTAGGATGGCCCCAACTAAAAACCTCCATCATCAATGAATAATTAAAAGGGTCAATAAAAGCAAGGATGTACTAAAATAGATTTAGTATAAAGAACGGTTTGCATTGCATTAAAAGCCTGTTCCTGTTCAGGATAACATCTAAGAGTCACATTCTTTTGTCTGAGGTGAACCAGTGGCTAGGCTAAGGTGGCAAACCGATGAATTAACGAAAATAATAGCCCAATAAAGACAGGAATAATTGAATATCCTTAAGGCTCTGAGGACGCAAAATCTTCTTAATGGCGTCAACTTTATCTGGGATGGGCTGGACACCATCTTTTTTAGACCTTGTGCCTGAGAAACTCCATTTCAGATTGAAAGAAAGAGCATCTTGAAGGCTTAATATCTATTGAAGCCTTTCTAAGATGGTTAAAAACTTCCCAGGGGTGTTTCACAGGCGACTGGTGAAGATTAATGAGAAGACATGAATATTCTTGAGGTATATTAGGACATTTGATAACTTAAAGTCCCCTATTATTCCGTCCATGGCACGTTGAAAGGTGTAGGGGGCATTACAAAGTCCCTGCAGAATCCTCGTAGGTTTGAATAGACCCTATTGGCTACAAGCGCATATTTTGCAATTTTCTGAGGTGAGCTCTACTTGTCAATACCTGATAGCAAGATCCAGAGCAGAAAAGTTTTGTGCCCCAGCAAGCAAGTGGAGAGAGCCCTAGAAGTCAAAAGAGTGTCTGTAACTCTCTCATTCCCAGAGAGATAGTGCAGGATGCACACACCGCCAGTGAACTAGCCATTAGCAGGATGGGAAACAGGGCAACACAGAGGATGCTGAAGCAGAAGGGACCCTGAAAAAGGGTGTAGAACGCGGTATACAGGATAAGATAACCAATAAATAACAAAACTTGGGTAGATCCCACAGGGAGTACATGACCAAGTGTAAATTGATGCTAGGGGGTTTGGGTGCCTCGATCTGGAAGGTATCAGGACTCCTTAAGGCGCATCAGAAACTTTAGATAATTGAGATAAGGTAAAGTGGCCACCATTGTTGGAGACAACCTCAAAGAGGTCCTCACACAGATTCACTTAAGGTTACATAAACTTAAAAAAAAACCGTAAGAGAACAGTGAATATTTACTGAAAAATTGACCAACAAGGAAAATTAGTCTCGGAGGACATATTTAAAAAATCAGTGAGTAATTGTCCGTCAGTGGAAGTGGTACTAAACATAAGTGCACCAATAAGCGCATGCTTCCATTGTCTCAGGTACTATAGCTCAAGAATGCTTGAACTTGAGTAATTTATTGGAGGCACCACTGACCCAATTTCAAAATTTAAAAAATCAACTGGGTTTCAAGAAGTTATTCGCTGATCAACTGAAAAAAATCATCGCCATTGGTAATAAAACTAGCTCATCTTAATGCTATTGCCTTCACACAATGCTGATCATTCCGCACATTCCCTAGACTTACCTGGACATATCTGTCATTAACCCAGCCCTGGTCTATGGTATCTCTGAGATCAGAGAGGCCTACCAACTTCACCTTTTTAGCCTCCTGTAGACTAGCCTTATATTTTGAGTTAGTCCTCATAATTAGTCATTAGACCATGACATTACTCTCTCATTATTTTAGGCTTGGCCCCCCTCCAGGGGCTTTTCCAGGGAAAGTTCTTGTAGCAGGGGCCAGCTTCATAGTGGCGATGGTTTTCTGAAAATTGGGTTCTGCAGCCTCAGGGAACTGCTCGTGTAACATTTTGATCAGGTCTTGAGCATGGGTGCAGTTGCACACTTGTACCCAACTGTTTTCCACTGCGTCAAATCCCTTTCAGGAATACTAGGTGCTCAAGCCTTCTTCTGACTCTGTGTGAGGCAACAATCTCCTCCACTTCCAACTCCATCCCCCTATCCACGAAATAAGCCTCAGGAGTATCTGGCGGGGGCCCTAAAAATAGTAAGCTTGCTTTCATGAAAGACTGAAAAGATCCAGAAAGAGGGTGAGAGCTAATTGGTATGAGACGTGGCCCTTTTTTTGACAACACAGTAAAGTACAATCCTCTTTGGTCCCAGATTTTTACATTGATGCTTAATGGGGATTTTTTAGCATCAATCATCACGTGATCCCCTTCCTTGTACGCAGGACCTACCTATCTCTTCACATCCACGTTCCAGTTGTATGGTTGCATAGCTGCATCTAAATTTATGCTCACCGCTAAATATACTTTCTTGATCATTTTTGCAAAGTCCACCACCTCTTCCACTTTGGTTACACAACTGGGCTTCATATTGAAGGTGGGGTTGAAGCCATAGTTGGAGTAGAATGAGGAACAACCAATTGTTGCATGTTGGGCGTTATTATAGTTGAAAAAAGCCATAGGGAGATGGGAAACCCCAATCTGAATGATCTGTGGCGGTGTCTCAGCGCAGGAACTGCTCCAAGGACTAGTTCACTCGTTCAGTATGCCCATCTTATTGGGGGTGATAGGCAGTTATACGGCATAGACAGATCTTATGAGAGTTACATAACACTTCACAAAAGACAGGGGTAAACTGGGTCCATGATGGCTAACTATTTTTGGGGGACCCCATGAAGAGCAAACACATGAGAGATGAAGATCCTAGCCATCTCAGCCGCAGTTACAATAGCTCTTCAGGGAATAAAGTGGGCGGAATTTGTAATACTTCCACCACTACTGTCAGATTCTGGTGGTTGACTTGAAAATAACCTTCGACAACCATCAGATTGGGCTGATTACCCTTTCAAAGCTTGAGCTAACACCTATATTCTCACCTTAAAGCCTATTGTAATCATATAATCTGGGCCAAATATCTCAATGACAATACAATCAAGTATTTTATCAAAGCGCTTGGCCCAAATACGCTTGCATATTATGGTTGATTTACCTCTGCATCTTATCTTGGCAATTTGTTCTGACTATTGGGAACACAATCAACTTAATCATATACAAAATAACTCAAAGATGACCCAAAGTTAACGTCTGAAAATCCTGTGGACTTCATACAAACAGAAAACGTAATCAATTTTAAGCTTTATGGTGCAATTTTTATGTCAATCTGTGTGTTTTGCATGATAGCACTTGCATGGACCACCCAAAAGGGGTTACCTAGTGCTATCAGGGAAGAGGCCTACCGATGTCCCAATTAGGGGTGTGTCATTTACTTCAAGTTGATGCCGAAATTTCACAGAAGGTGTATTTTGTCAGCAGTATGACAAAAATAAAATTCAGAAGATCCTAGTTCAATTTTGCATGCTTGTATCACAATTTTGTAACTGAAATCCTCCCGATTTTAATAGTATTTTGCCACCAATAAACCTAAGAAAAGGTTTCAGTTGTATCAGTTAAAGGACCAAACTAAGGTGGTAAAATATCTGTTAGAATTTTGTGCTGTAATGTGTCCAGGAGATGCCCTAGAGGTATAAATACTGGCGCCTGGCCTAATGACCATGATCTAAGAAATAGCATATAACAAAAGTTTTATTTATTTTATTCTTTTTCTGGTTTTTTATCTGAATCCTAACCTTGGAGAAGTGTTGACAGACTGGAAGGACCAAGTTCCCATTTTGTATTAAAGCCAGCCTCAGAAGAAGTTCCCAAACATGAAGGGAAAATCACGCCAAAATCAGCTGGAAGAGTTGAGGCAAATTTTTAGGCCTAATGATTTTTTGAATGGACCAAATACTGTAAACTACAGGCAATACCAAGGACCAACCATCAGAACTTTGGCCCAAATAGACATGCAGGATAATAATAAACAAGCGAGCAATCCTCAGATTTTGACATCTGGTGTTCACTCAGAGCTGGATAAATTCTCCATAATGGATTCCCATGACCAATTCCTGGCAGAATCGTCCAGATGAGAAAGTGACAATGAGATGGAAACCAGCAATAAAGAAACATTGGATTATTTTGATACCAGCCGCCAAGGCTTGGAAGTGGGTACTTCCTACTCCCTGAATCTTACACAGTGGGGAGCTCATGCAGATGCAACCAACCCGATTGATCTTACATCTAAAGCGTAAAAGCAATGCTGGAAACCCTATATCAGGGCTTTGGGATTGGTACTTCACAAATCGATCCCTCCTTTTTTTTAGTACTAGATGGTCCCAACCCAAGGGGGGGATTCATCGATGTCAAATCAATCCCTCCTTCAGCCTGTTATACTACCTTAAGGATCAGGAACTCAGTATGGAGATATACACAGTGCATTCAAAAAGTTCTGGGACTAACGTTTTAAAGACACAACTTTACAAATAAATAAACTTTCTATTATCATAATTTAACATACAACCTTTCCCTCTCTATACATATTTACATTGCTAAAACAATTGTTAAAAGGTATGCACATAGTTCCTACTTTGTATAACCATGTTTAAACCAGCTGTCACATTCTTCTGATTTGTCTCTACTTTATTAAAAGGATGAACCTTTAGTGCCATCTTCAGATTAGAGAACAGAAAGAAGTCAGACAGAGCCAAATCTGGTGAACAGGGTGGATAATTATAATCTGAAGGTGGCACTGAAGGTTCATTCTTTTAATAAAGTAGATGCAATTCAGAAGAATGTGACAGCTGGTTTAAGCATGGTTATACAAAATAGGAACTATGTTCATACCTTTTAACAATTGTTTTAGCAATGTAAATATGTATAGAGAGGGAAAGGTTGTATGTTAAATTATGATAAAAGAAGTTTACTTATTTTAAAGTTGTGTCTTTAAAACGTTAGTTCCAGAGCTTTTTGAATGCACTGTGTATATGAAGTACTGCAACTGTACCATGGTATCTCTTGCCAGACGTCTCAAAGACTGAAAATCAATAATGAATTCCTGGTTAACTATGTTTAACCCTCAATTAAGTATACCCAGAGAATGATTGATAGACAAAATCTGGAAATCACAGAGAACTACCATGTGTAAGGGGAGGAACAATCTTCCTGAAATGCCCTACTGGACAAGCTAAATTCCAGTTTTGTTGAAGTCTGAAAGGCAAATGTTGATAATATGGGACTTGCCAATGAAGCTCATGAAAAGATTAAACACCATCGAGGTGCTTCTGAACAAAGGGTCCTGAAAATAGTTTAAGAAGTTCTGGCCCACAAAGGGTTATCACAGAATGGGTACAAAATATGAATAACTGCTGTTGAAACTGGAAATCCATTTGGATTACCTATTGTCTCAATCAGAATGACTTACCATACATGCCACTTCAGGCCAAAGAAATCACCTGGAGTTAAATGTAAAAGTTGATGACTTTGAAGAGTATGTTCAGGACAAGCTAGATACTATCAACAAAAACTTTGAGTACCTTGCAGCAAAGCCAGACGTCCTGAATATGGATGAAGAGGATGCCCATATCAAATAGGAATTTTCTAAACTTTGGACTGTGGTATCGAGATTTTTTTTTAGTACTAGATGGTCCCAACCCACTGTGGTATCGAGATTGCAGGCCAGAAATACTGAAATTACTCAGGAAAATTTAGAACTCAGAATGCATTTATCAACTGCAAATCATTGAGGAGACAGTTTAACCAAAGATATAAAAAGCCTAACAACAAATTAAGCTTTAATCAAAGAGGAGTGCAACAACATTTAAAAAGAGTTAAAATCCCTTAAAAAGCAAGGCTGCCAGTGCTCTCCCAACGTTGATAAAAAAGAAATAGGAAAAAGCTCCGCTTATATTGGCAAAAATCAGCCTAGAAAAGTAACTAAGGACTGAATTCAGGCGTCAGAATCCAGTAATTCGGAGAAAGATCATAAAATCAAGTCATTGGAAGTTGACACTAAAGCAGAAACTGATATTTCGAACATCCATTATATGCCTAGAGTCCTAGCACCAATAATGACTCCAGATACTTCCCAACGGAAAAGAGGGCTGATTATAGGCGATGATGCACCAAGACGCTCGAGATGAAGTGCAATCCCTTTGCCCAAAATAGGGCGAGATGACTTTATACCATTATATTTACCAAAGTTCGATAAGGATGGAAATGTTCACTCTCTTCTCAAGTTATTTGAAAAAGCAATGAGAGGAGCCTCAGACCATGCAAAAAGATTGGCACTGATTAGCTTAATTGATGCCCATATCCGTGACCTCATTATGCCCTATTTGGGCGACAATTGGGCCTATATGGATGCCAAAATTGCAATAAAAAAACAGTTTGAAGGGCCTGAGAAATTATAAACCCGAAAATGAGAGCTTCTTAATACTGAATTCAAACAGAATGAGACTATTAAGGACTTTGTAGATATATTCTTCCATGAGGCACAAGTTCTGCATGGGTGCAATGCAATAGACAAGTTTTATGCCAAGCTTGCAATGGAGCATGCAATTATGCCCTTCCGTGAACTGCACAATGTCATGCTGCCTGCAATCAATGGAAGATTGGAAATCCAAGAGCTTAACAATTACTTGAGAAGCTGTTCTCATAATTTTAATACTCCTAATCGGGCCAAAGATCAGCAAAAATACCGATTTTCAGGCCCAAAAAGCAACATGCTGTCTGACCAAGGGAAAAATTTCCAAAGTATGAACCAAAAAAATGATCAAAAACAGCAAACAGGGCCAGTTACTTGCCACATTTGCAGTCAATAAGGGCATCTTGCTAGACAATGATTCAGACAGTCCCACAAAAAGAATGGGGTCAACTTTGCTCTAGAAATCAACAGTGACAATGAGGTGGGAAAAGAGCAGGTGGAGTATAGGCAGAATGCTCTAACTCCACTGATTCATAAACCATTTCACCTGAACCTGATGAGCTCTTTAGGGCCGAAGATGTTGATAAAGATAACCTCCACCATATCGTGGCTAATTTTGTCATGATGGTCACTACTTAGCATAGAAAAAGCAACTAAACCCTCAAAAATTACCAAACAAGCTTGAGCTGAAGTATTAAAACCCTACGCAAAGCAGACTATTGGTCTGGGTTAAGCCTCCAACCCAGATGTTTGACCAACCTACCTAAGCTTTACAACGTTCAATTAGCCATTCCCTTAAAGGCCTTAGCAGATAACTTCCAGATATTTGCTCAAGCCTGAAATCACACCTGGAATCGGGCAGTATTCACAGAATCCTTACAATAAATACCTCTGAAACTACTCCGAATGTAATTATGTGGACATAGTGGTAAACATGGTGCAAGTTTGGACCATCATTGATAGTGGTGCTCCTATCAATATAGTCAGCACAAACTTGGTTAAAAAACTGAAAATCGCATCTGATGTTGCCACTGTCAGGAATATGGAACAGCTGGAGCACATAAAACTAAATCGCTGGGTGCCTACAGTACCCTACCACTCAGATTTGGATCTTTGTAGTAACAGCACCTGCCATAGTGTTTCCAAATACAAACTATGATATCCTAAATGAAACTTAATTCTTAAGATGATACGGAGTTGTTACCAATCATAAAAATGATATACTTTAATCCTGGGCCAGGCTATTCCACTTTAATATAAACGTGATAAGGCAGTTGAGAAGAAGAAACCCAGCCTGTTCAAAAATCTAGCCTACAAAGATGGTGTCATCTCAATTGAGTACTATAAAGCTCAGTCAAAGATAAAAGCACTACCCACTCAGATTGATGAGTCAAATAACATTCCACTCTAATCAAATCAGACCATTACTATACCATCCAGAGAACAATTAATCGTCCCAACAGGAATAACAATTAATATCACGATAGGACTTTATGGTGAAGTATATTAACCATTGTCTAAATCTCAATTCAAACCAAACATTACCCCTGGTATCATCATTCTGGCCACGGAGCTTTACATAACATATGTGCAAACCGGAAAAATTGGCCCATCTCCATCAAGCGACATCAAACAATTGCTTTTCTGCATCTGTTTTTCTACCACAGAAATTTACTTATTCCATGAGTTCGGAACTTTTGTCAAATTAGGGCTCCCCAGTAAGGACCAACTCAGCATAAATTTGTTGACCTTATGGCTGATTTAAGTAACCTGACCAGCTCCAAGAAAGGCCAAGCTCAGGACTTATTCTCTAAATATCAGGAAATATTTGTACAAGATGATTTTAACTAGGGTTGTGATAATGGTGTCTCCCACAATATCAATACTGGAGACCATACCCTATTTGATTACGCCCAATTAGATGCTTGAAATCATCAGAGGAATCAGTATCCAAGGAGATTAAGGAACTCCTTGATCTTGGCATGCTAGTCCCTTCAAAAAGTCCATGAGCAGCACCAATTTTATTAGTGAAAATTAAGGATGGAATCAACTGAGTAGTCATCAACTATTGGAAGTTAAACAATATCACAAAGAAGGACTCATACCCACTGCCACGAATTGATGACGCCTTGGATAGGCTAGGGGGCGTGAAGTTCTTCTCAGCAATGGATCTTATCAGTGGATAAGGGTAAATAGATCTTCCCAAAGAGGAGCGCAAGAAATGTGCATTTATAACCCAAGAAGGCCTATTCCAGCTTATAAGAATGCCTATTAAGGCTCTGCAATGCCCTGGATACATTCCAACAGGTAAGGGACACAATTCTGAGAGAATTGAAATTGTCATGTGTACTATTTTACCTTGACGATATCAATGTTTTCAGCTGAACTTTTGACAAACATCTTAAAACTTAAAGCAGGCTTTCAAATGGCTAGCTTCTACAAACTTAAAAAATCAAGCCCAGAAAATTTCAGTTTTCAAAGACCAACTGGAATACCTCAGATTAGTGATTGATAAAGTGAGTCTTTGGCCCCAACCCTCTAAGCTGGACGCCATCCTCAAAATGAAACAGCCTGAATCCAAACGCAATATTCAAGTATTCCTATGCATAATCAGATACTATCACCAATTTATCACCGCCTTTACACAACTTAGAGAACTGCTTTTCTATCTGCTTAAAGATAAGGTCCAATTCAACTGGACCCCATCTTGCCAGGATACATTTGATTAACTCTAATTGGCCCTTTAAGCGCTCCTGTTCTTCAATACCCAGACTTTGATCGCGAATTTGTCATCTAAACTGATTCATCCCAAATAGCAGTGGGGCCATGTTATCCCAAGTTGGATAAGATGGTGAAGAACATCCAGTTGCTGTAACGGTCAAGGCGTTGCATGACCATCAAATTGCCATAGTCTTCCCTAGGGCGATGATTGAGGCAAGGGAGAGGGCTAGACAGCTACAATTTTTGTAAATGGCAATCTGACAAATCAGATGCCTCGAAATTGAAGAAAATTAAAAATTGCGAGGATGATGAGGAAGAAAAGCCTCAAAAATGGCGCTCTGGCCAATCATATGCCGCCGGGTCAAATATTAACAAATGCAGTGGTGAGGGAGAAGACCCTTGGACACAAATTTTCAGCCAACCAGTTGCAGCCAAGTTCAGTGCCCCAAAGTGTATTGAAAAGGATGAAAATCCTTGTAAATGGCGCTCTGGCCAACCAGATGCCGCCAAACGAAATATTACCAAAAAGGATCAGGGGATAACCCTCAAAAATGGCGCTCTGGCCAATCAGATGCCGCCAAACCCCTATTGGCAATATTGAGGAATACAGACAAAGAGAATGGCCAGGGCTTCAAGAACAAATTAAAGCCGAAAAATAAATGCAGAAAAGTTTCCACAACCCTGAGGGTACCCAGTCCTAGTTCTGGAGTGGGCCTCGACAAGGGAATCAAGGGTCTAGATCCTCAAGTAATGCCTGTCATCAAGAAGACAACCATGGACTCCTCGGAGAACAGACCCACTCTTTTTCCCTAAGCTCAGTATAAATATGAGCTGGCGAAACTGTGTAAAGCAGTTTTGTTTTCTATAATCATCTAATAAACTTAATAAATTTAAAAATAAAATTTCTAAATTGGAAGTCAGTTTATTAAGGAAATAAGGGGAACTGCACATGGACCACAGCTCAGACTTCAAAAAAGCCAAGGGTCTTTATATGCTCTTTCTGGGGGTCAAACCCTTTTGCTGAGCGCCAGCATAGTCCTGACTGTGGTGCAAACTTTCATAAAAAAGTGCTTCCCACATAGTCAGATTAGAAAAATTTCCACAGCAGGAATATCCTGCCTGTGGGCACTTACCTGGGCACTCTTGCCTAACTGCTTTTCGCAGGTGTTCAGAGACCCCATCCGTCACATTAGACAAAACTCTTTCAACATGGTGACTTTATTCTTGGATATGATGGATAAACAGTCAGAACTCGCCCTGCCTTTGTGGTACGAACACCCAAACAAATTCCTGATGGTCATTTTTCTCTACTGTTCCTCTTGAAAGAATTTGCCTGTTTCTTTCCCTCCCATGGACATGTCCAAGTCTACTCTCTTTATGAGCAGACCGCATCAGAATTTCGACAGGCCCTCACTCCAGGGGAGCTGAGCATCCTACATGCCACCTTCTCACGTGTAAAACTTCAGGCCTGGCTGACCACTGCCTCAGGAGGAACTGCTCCAGTTTCACTCCAGATTGCTCAAAGTGACCGCCCTGCCCTGAAACTTAGCAGATTGGTTCACTGAGCTCTATGAAGCCCAGTCAGTTCTCCCTCCCACTTTGGATGAATGTCTCCAGTTGGTGGAGAGGGCAGCCACACTGAATGACTTCCAAGATGCAGCGTGGTCAGCCCTCCTAAACCTCACACAAGGGAAGATGTTGGTCATGGAATATTCCTGGGTGTACCGCCCTTTGGCTAAGGTGACCAAGGTCACCTCTACCCAGATTGCACGGATGTTCCACCAGAATCTCCGTCCTGCTATCCTCACTGCCATGGCTGCCACTCGCATAGGAGCCACCCTTGATGATGAAATTTCCATTGCGACCCAGGTGGAGGGCCAACTAGCGTTAGCTCAGGAGAAATCCTAGCCCGTGGCACAACATGGGAAGCTCTGCAGTTGCTGAGCCGAGTCTGAACCAGTCTCCAGCACCTCGCAGGAGCCCTCACAGGGATCGCCCTCCAGCTCCGCCAATGGGGTGAACCCCTCTGAGAACCCCAGAGAGGGCAACCCCAGTCCTTCTACAACTTCCGCCCTACTCCCGCGCGCGTTGCCACAATCAATAAAGTAAATACCTTGTCTTATCTCTACGTCCCCTATTCGTTACAGCTTTGGGGAAGAAAGGGTAAGAGGGAGGATCAACTTTGGGCGCTTTTAGACACTGGAGCAGAGGACAACTATCTGGACTACGGGTTAGCAAAAGAAATGAGGATGGAGATGTAATAGAAGGGAGCCGTTACATTTTCAGACACCTCAAAAACGGTGGGCAGTTGTAAGGTCAAAACTCAGGTGCTGCTGCGGCAGGGGCCTCACACCTTCCAAGAATCATTTAGTGCTATTAAAAAGTATGCCGCACCCCATAATTCAGGGCATGAAGTGGTGGCACAAGTACTCCCCTCAGTTCAAACTGCAGGAGCGCCTGGTCATGCTACACCCCAAGGACCAACATCCAGTGGCGCTAGATTTCTTCACCACTGGCGGAGGGAAGCCTGGGGTGAATGCAGTAGTGGTTTGGAGCCAGGGTGGACATTCCCAAATAATTTCGCACATACGCCAACCTGTTCCAGAAGAACCAAGCACCCTCAACAACCCCAATGGCCTTTCCCTTTTACCTTCAAATTCAAAAAGGACGCGGAGTTCCCCAATGGTTGTCCCGTCTACCCTTTAAACCTGAAGTCGAAGGCTGCCTTGGAAGTTTATGTCAAGGTAATGCTAGAGCATGGGATGATCGTTCCCTCCAAGTCTCCAGTGGTTTCACCTATACTCCTAGTCCCAAAAGCAAGTGGCGAGCTTCGCCCATGTGTGGATTATAGATGGCTGAACGCAATAACTGAGTTCGACCCCTACCCCATTCCACTGATGGAGATCATCTCTCAGATGATCTCAGGTAGCCAATTTTTCACTAAGTTGGACCTGGTTGATGCATTCAACCAAGTTCCCGCAATCGCAGAACAACAGTATACATCTTTCAAGTGCCACTTATGGTGTTTTGAGTACAAGGTGATGCCTTTTGGCCTCAAGAACGCCCCAGCAGTATTCCAGCGTGCCATAGACAACGCCCTAGGAAACCTAATTGGGATATGTTGTGTGGCATATATATATGACATCCTTGTGTTCTCCAAGACCAAAAAGGACCACAAAGGCGATGTGCTGAGCGCGTTGGAGGCCCTCAATAAGGCGGACCTCCACTTGAAGCCACCAAAATGTGAGTGCTACAAGGACTCTGTCTCCTTCTTGGGAAACGTAGTCTTCCAAAAGGGAACAGCCATATGCCCTGACAAGCTGAAGGCAGTGAGGGAGTGGCCAGCCCCTAAAGTTAGAACAGGTGTTAGAAGCTTCCTGGGCATGGTGAACTTCCTGAGAAGGTTTGCAAAAGACCTCTCCAAGATGGCGGCACCCTTAACCCATTTGACAGGGCAGGTGCCGTTCAATTGGGGATAAGATGAGGAGAAATCAATCCATACCATCAAGGAGAGCCTCATGAAGGCACCAGTACTAGCCCACCCTGACGCCAACCGCGCTTTGATAGTGGAGACTGACACCTCCAACTTCGCGATTGGGGAAGTTCTGCTGCAAGAGGGGGAAGATGGGGTAGACCATCCTGCAAGCTATTTTAGCAGGAAAATGCTGCCAGCTGAGACGAACTATCCTGTGTATGACAAGGAGCTCTTAGCAATTGTATCAGCTTTTTGAGGAATGGCAGCATCACTTACTCTACGCCAGACACCCTTTCACCATCAGAACGGACCACTGCGCCCTCAATTTTTACAAAAGTCCAAAGCTCATGAACCAGCGCCAGGCCAGGTGGCACCTAGAGCTGGCGTCTTATGACTTCAGGATTGTGTACAAGCCGGGGGAGAGCAACTTCATCCCAGATCTCCTAAGCAGGGACTCAGGCATGTCCTTTCCGAGGGAGGAGCTGTATGCATACAACACAGCAACTATGTTGCCCTCAAATGTGTTTGCCGTCATCCAAAATGCCACCTAGGAACTGAAGGGCAAGCTCTGGGCCGCCCAGCGAAGCTCAAGGTATGGGGCCACACTGTGGAAGGACCTAGAGGTGGTGGTGGAGAATGAGCAGCATAGGAATTTTTGCAAAAAGAAAGACCTTATCCTCCACAAAGGGCGCCCATGGCTGCCCTGCTGCGAGCTCCAGGAGGAGGTGATAAGCGCTTTCCATGACCACCTCTTGGTTTGACACCCTGGTAATTAGAAAACGATAAAGCTCTTGGCCTGGAATTACTACTGGCTGGGGATGCCAAGCGCCGTGAAAGAGTACATCCAAAAATGTGTAACATGCGCCTGGTCCAAGCATGCTAGGCAGAAGCCTTTGGGAAAACTCAAACCACTCCAGATTGCAGAAATGCCATGGTCCTCACTGAGTGTGGATTTCATAATGGGGTTTCAAAATCTAAGGGGTACGATGCTGTGATGGTTGTAGTAGACAGAATGAAAGTACTCGGAATTCTTTCCGTGTAACTCCAATATCACAGCAAAGGGAACGGCGGATATCTTTGTGAACAAGGTGTTTCCCACCATGGCCTACTGGAGGAGATCTTATCAGATAGAGTCCCACAATTCATCGCCCAATTCTGGCAACACCTACTCAAAAATCTTCAGATCAAACCGTGCAGATCCTTAGCTTACCACCCTTGGTCAGACGACCAGACGTAACGAGTCAATCAAGTCCTTAGCAGTATCTGCAATGCTACATGACCACCCAACAGGAACGCTGGACGGACTTGCTGAGATTAGCCCAATTAGCTTACAATAACTTAGCACATTCATCAATGGGAATGTCGCCCTTCAAGGCGAACTACGTGTTCCACCCAAAGATGGTGGAAAACCACCCCAGAGGTCCAAACCCAGTGGCAAATGACCTGGCATCAGAAATGAGGAAAAACCTGAAGACCCTAGTGCAAATTTAATAAAAGCAATAGAGGCGCAGAAGAAGAAGGCTAACACTCACCGATCTGAGGCCCCAGTGCTAAAGGAAGGAGACCTAGTAATATTTAATGTGAAGAATTATTCGGTTCCTCAAGCTGAGGAAATTTGGACCAGTCGCCCTGGGCCCATTCAAGATCCTCCACTAGGTAAACGAAGTGGCATACAGACTGGAGTTTTCTGAAGGAACTCACGCGCATACAGTATTGCTTGTCTCACAACTGAAGAAGTTTGAAGGCCCTCTTCCAGAGAAACTGGAGCCAGTCTACTTGGGAAACCCAGGAGAGGCCGATTATGAGGTGGAGGAAATTCTGGACATGAAAATCTCTCAAAAAATGATGGTATCTAGTCAAATGGGTAGGCTATCTGGTGGAAGAGTCCACCTGGAAGACTGCCGACAACTGCAGCAACTGCCTGAAGAAGGTGGAGGAGTTCTGGAATTGGAGGAGGCTCTCATTTAGGGGGTGATGTAACGGTCAAGGCGTTGCCTGACCATTACATTGCCCTAGTCTTCCCTAGGGCAATGATTGAGGCCAAGGGAGAGGGCTCAACGGCTACAATTTTTGTAAATGACAATTTAAAAATCAGATGCCTTAAAATTGAAGCAAATTAAAAAATCGCGAGGCTGACAAGGAAGGAAAGCCTTGAAAATGGCGCTCTGGCCAACCAGATGCCGCCAAACAAAATATTACTAAATTGGAAATGTGTATAACCCTCTAAAATTACACTCTGACCAATTGATACCACCAAACCCCTGTTGGCAATATTGAGGAATATGGACAAAGAGAATGGCCTGGGCTTTGAGAACAAATCAATGCTGAAAATAAATAAAGAAAAGCTTCCACAACTCTGAGGGTGCCCAGTCCTAGTTCTGGAGTAGGCCTTGATAAGGGAATCAAGGGTATAGATCCTCAAGTTGTGCCTGTCATCGAGAAGACACCCACGGACTCTGCGGAGAACAAGACCCACTCTTCTCCCTAAGCTCAGTATTAATATGAGCTGGCAAAACTGTGTAAAGCAGTTTCGTCTCTATAATTATCTAATAAATTTATTAAATTTAAAAATAAATTTGCCTAATTGGAAGTCAGCTTATTAAAGGAAATAAGGGGAACTGCACATGGACCACAGCTCAGACTTCAACAAAGCCATAGGGTCTTTATATGCTCTTTCTGGTGGTCAAACCCTTTTTCTGAGCGCCAGCATAGTCCTGACTGTGGCGCAAACTTTCATAGTAAAGTGCTTCCCACATAGTCGGATTTGGTACATTTCCACAGCAAGATTATCCTGCCTGTGGGCACTTACCTGAGCACTCTTGCCTAACTGCTTTGTGGCAGTGTTCAGAGACCCCATCCCTCACAGTTACCTTCAAAATTCAGACCTTAAACAATCACGAAAGGTTCTAGTACTAAAAAAACAATCACGAAAGGAACTACATGGTGACAGAACGAGAATGCTTAGCTGTCATATATGCTTGCAAGCAATTCCAGGTCTACCTTCATGGACCTCATTTCAAAGTTGTTACTGATTATGCTTCTCAAAGATGGTTGAATAACTTAAGAGAACCTGAGGGCCAATTAGCCCGCTGGGCATTAAAGCTTCAAGCCTATGACTACACCATCGAGCATCCAGCTGAGGCAAAACAACAAAATGCCAACTGTCTATACCAACTACTTTACCATCACAACACTTAGTCAGGTCGCCAATGTGTTGTTTATTGAAAATGATCAGCAGAGAGTATCAAAGTGAGCCAAAATCCGTCCAAAAATATTATCAGATCTATGAAAAATACAACCAATGAAAATGGAACGCTTTACAAGATCTTTGAGGAAAAAAGTTCATTTTGCCAAGACCATTGGCCCAAACAGTCCTAATAATGGCAGCGCATATTGCCATAGGGCATGGCAGATTCAAGAAAACAAAAGAGCATCTGAAGCAATTCTAATGCTGGGAGTCAATGCATTCTGACATTCAAGAAACACTAGAATGCTGTGCAGAGTGCCAAGGCGACAAACCGTTCTAAAGAAAGCACATCTTACCAGCTTGTTCGGCTCAACTTTGCCTGGTACACTGTATCTATTGACGTTGTTGGCCCACTTCAAACAAGCAATATGAAGGCCATGTACATAATTGTAGCTATCGACCACTTGAAAAAATGGGTCAAGGCCAAGGCCATTTGGGAAGCTGGAGCAGCCACCACCACCAAGTTTGTACTTGAAATATCGTCCAAAAACATAGATGTCCCCAGGTTATTCTGACCAATAATGGAACCAAACTTACCCCCAATATCCTTGCCAAGATGTTGGGATTTTTGCCCATATTCCCAGCCTGCTAGAATACCTGGTATCGCTAGGTGAAAAATTACCTAAGGCGAAGTGAATTGGAAATCAGTTGACCCAAATTTCAGAGGAACTACGTTGGGGGATTTTAGGATTTTTGTCTGGCTGTATCCATTGGGGATTGATCCGGTTGAATACCTAATATCTCTTTGGGTGGAGCGGCTGACGAAATAAGGGCATCTGATAGTAATTAACTATCAAGTGTACCAATTAGGATCGGTTGGGCTTCATCACTAACTGATTGGGAATTTTTAATGAGTTGCAAGGCGAGTGATGCTGCTTGCAACCAGCGAATCAATTGGTTAGTGAAGTGATCTGCCATAATGGGTAAAAATTCCCATTATCTAAGCTGGTTGCTAGCCAATTATGGATGATTCGCTTGGATCAAGAGGAAAATGTTAAGGATACATTTCTGACTCTTTTCATTTGAGGTCTTGAGGATGTCTAACATTGGAATCCTATTCAGGATGAGGAATACCATTGCTGCCGAGATGAGGAAGGGTGACTCAATGGCAACAGCTGCCGTTTCATTGAAGAGGTGTCAACTGAGGGTTAGACAGCCGAATTTCCTATAGATTCCCTAGAATTCAATATAATAAAAAAATACTCCTTGATTGACACTCTTACAAACAGAGAAGAACTAATAAAGAACATTATTAGTTTGACTTTAGATTCAATAATAGTTAGACTATCAGCATCTAACGTGAAAATTCCATCTCAAGGATATTATTGCAGAAGGCAATAATTGGTAGACTCTCAGAGAAGAGTAGAGATCTGAGCGGGGATCTAGAGATGAAGAGAACCACAGCTAAGTGATTGCTGCCAACTGTGTGTTGGGCCAAAGGAGACTGTCATCAGAGGATCTTAACAAAGATTGAGTGGACAGGATTATAGGGAACAAATCCCTAAGAGTGCAATATTCAGTATTATCAGAAATACCAGCTGAAGCGTTGGACCTGAAGATAATTATAACTTGACTACGGATAATAGTCGTCATACTATTATCAGATTATATATATTCTTACAACGCGAGGTGCACAAGGAAACCGAAACTGTGCAGTAGAAAGATTACTAGGGTTGATCTCCGATAAGTAACTCCTAAGAGTAAAATTTTTACAAGTTGGTGCTCACTACAGGGGTAGTTGAGTAGAAGGATTTATCCAGAATGTCATACAAAGAAGAGATGCATATGTTGTGGACTGAGATTGCCACAGTGAACCAGTTCCACCAGACATCTACTTGAGATGAAGAGTATCAGCAGGATCAACTCAGGTTGAAATTGGATCCGCTTTAAATAGTCCTGAGGGGAGATTGTTTAGATGAGGCATTGGACAAAATAAGAAGCAATCGATATGGAGAATTGGATTGCCATACCAATGAAGAGATGAAGTCAAAAGAAGAAACAATTGATCCAAGATAGTGGAGGAAATCATTTGATTTAATTACACTCAATCACTGGTCAGAAGTTGCTGGAGACGAGCTCATCAATTCCAGAAACATTAGATGAAGCTAACGATGCAAGAACGACCTGTGTAATTAAGGATAGCCATGTAGGCTGAAAATTGTTTTATAGTAGAAAAAAACGAGCTGTACAATCGGACAAAACTTTTGGCTGATGAGATACAAAGATCTGAGAAGCATCAGTTTGCCGTATAAGAGATGAAATTAGGGCCTGATGGACGAATTTCCAGTCAGGATTAAAGGCCTAATTCAGGAGAACTGCCCAAAGTCGGCAAGTATGGCCTATACATGTGAGGACAGCGCTGCTGGTCATATAGGGAGAAATGTTAATACTAATTGGTAGTATTGAGTCTAAGAGAAAATAATTGCAATATCCTCAGCGGACCTCTGAACCATTAAATGGTTATGTCCTGAGATTTTGGTCAAGTCCCAGAAGGGGACCACTGAACCAAATGGTTGGTTAAATCTTAAGAGGATAAGATTTTGAACCATGATAACTGGTAGGTTTAAGTACCCAGGACCCAGTTAAGATGAAGGGAAAGGAAGGATCTCTGAGCCTTTTTGTAGGTTGCAAGTCCAAATTCAAAAGAAAAATACAAAAAATATATAGAATATTAAAATATTGATTTTATGGTCTATGAGTTCAGACCTAAGAAGCGACAAGAAATACTGATGGCCAAAATGGAGGAAATTCAGCCCTCAATGAGATGAAATTATCAGCTGGTGGTAGCCAAAAAGTATCAACTATTGGTTGATTAAGAGCAACTCGCTGATCTGTTGGAAGGCCAGCAAGAGGAGATGCTTGAATTATTGAAAAGTATTGGAGAAAATTCGCCCAAAAATGACCAGGAAATTGGGATACACATGAAGTGAATTTTAAGGTCAATAATGGGGAAATCTGCCGATCAGGCCAAATTGAGATGATTCTACAATTTAGGGTCTCTCAATGAAATGGGATTACTGGCTGGAGCAGCCAAAAGCATCAACTTATTAGTTGATCAAGAGCAGCTCGCAGATCTGCCAGAAGGGCAGAAGGAGGAGGTGCTCAAATTATTTGAGAGATATCAGGAAATATTCGCTCAGGATGATCACAATTTGGGATGCACACAAGGCGTAATTCACAAAGTTGACACCAGGAGAAAATTTACCAATAAGAATGAGACTGATCCGAAGATCAAAAGCCGCCAAAGCAGTAGTGGAAGATGAGATCAGCAAACTAGTAAAGCATGGGCTTCTAGTTCCATCATCAAGTCCCTAAGCAAGCCCAATTTTGATTGTAAAGAAAAAGATGGATCAAATCAGGTAGTGATTGACTATTGGAGGCTGAATAAAATTATGAAGAAGGATTTGTATTCCCTACTTAAAATTGATGATGTGTTAGATCGATTAGGAGAAGCAAAGTATTTCTCCGTGATGGACCTAATCTTGGGATACTGGCAGATCAACTTGCCAGCAGAAGACCAGGAAAAATGTGCGATTATCACTGCACAGGGGTTATACCAGCTGACTAGGATGCCCCAGGGTCTTTGTAATGCACCTGTGATGTTCCAGAGGGCCATGGACGTTATATTAAGCGACCTGAAGTTATTGTGCATGCTGGTATATCTGGATGATATCAATGTGTTCAGTAGAACGTTTACTGATCACCTTCAGCACTTGGAGGAAGTGTTTAAGAGACTGTCCGCGGCTAACCTGAAGATCAAGCCACTGAAGTGCCACTTCTTCAAGAAGGAGCTTGAAAACCTGGGATTTGTGATCAACGCAAATAGGATTGCAGCTGCAACCCCAGAAGATAGCAGCTATTAAACAAATGGCTGTGCCAAAGAGTGTCTGAGACATCCAAGTATTCCTTGGGATGGTTATATACTATAGAAGATTTATTTGGGACTTCGCCTGAATAGCTGAGCCCTTATTTCATTTATTAAAGGATCCAAAAAAAGGATTCATATGGAATAAAGAGGCTCAGGACTCTTTTGATGAATTACGCTGGTACCTGATAAATTCGCCAATTCTGAAATATCCGAATTTCAATCAGGAGTTTATCATTCAAACTGATGCTTTGTTGATGGTGATTGGCGCCATACTGAGCCAAGTAGATGAACTTGGGGAGAACATCTGGTGGCATATGTGAGCCGGACACTCTCTGCTGCAGAGAGGAATTACACCATAACTGAGCGTGAATGCCTTGCAGTCATTTATGCCTGTAACAGTTTTGGGTGTATGTCCATGAAATGCACTTTAAGGTGGTGACATACCACTCTTTGTTGCATTGGCTGCACAATCTGAGGGAACCTGAAGGATGACTGGCCTAATGGGCACTCAAACTTCAGGCTTATGATTACAAGATAGTCCACCGAGTGGGTGCTTCTCATCAGAATGTAGATGGCTTATTGTGATGACCAATGGTCCAGTTGGTATATCCGCAGGTGGATGAGCTATTCCAGAGAATGGTTGAAGGAAGAATTGAGGATGAGCCTTGAGAAATCAAGGTGCACTTTGGAAAGTGATGGAAAACACCAAGACCATGGATGGCTAAGTATTCAAGATAATAAACAGGAAATGGCTATTATTCCCAAAACTGTCAGAGAGAGCAGCGATCGTTCAAGCTGCTCATAAGGTTGTCGGGCATGGAGGCCTGAGAAAAATGACTGACCATATTTGCCAGTATTATAACTGGGAATCAATTAATTATGATGTCGTGGACCATCTGGCTTTTTGTGTGGAATGCCAACTGCATAAACCACACAAGAATACAACTGGATATGACTAGTCTGACCTGGATTTGCATGGCACACATTGTCTATCAACGTGATGAGACCGCTGGCAATGAGTACAGGAGGAGTGAAATACATCATAGTGGCCATCAATCATCTGATGAGATGGGTCAAAATGAAAGCATTAACCCAAGTTGATGCTACCAGTACTGCGAGATTCATCCTGGATCAAGTAGTATACCAGCATGGGTGTCCACAAGTTATACTGAGCGATAATGGGACCAACTTCACATCCCATGTGATCCTGAGGCTAAACAAAATAATGGGGATCCAGGGAGTTGTGTCAGTACCATATCAGCCAGAGACAAACAGACTGGTAGAATGGGTCAATGGGATGCTGGCCACAACGCTGAAGAAGCTAGTCACAGGGAGAACTTCTGTGTAGGGAACATATCTGAGTTTGGTGACATTCGCCTACAACATCAGTTATCATATGGCGACGGGAAAGACGCTGTTTAGATTACTTTATGGGAGGAAGGCCGTATTACCACTGATATTATATTTGGTAGTAGAACCTACGTCGGGGATGAGTACTGAACAATACCTGAACTGAATGGCAAGTATCCTGATCTATATGCAATCGCAAGTATTTGATACTACCTTAAAGAAAAGGACATGAGCGAAATCGATGGATGATAAAAACTGACTGCCATTAGAAGAAAATCAAATAGGAGAAAGGTTGCCTATTGCGATACACATGGTTTCAGACAAAGAACAAGTTGGATGCATTATGGTCAGGTCCATTCAAAGTAATTACTAAGATGGCGACTAATGCTTATTCCATCAAGAATCTCTTGGATGGAAGAGTAGTAAAATAAGTCCACGCTAAATATTTGAAGCGATGGATTGAAAAAAATAAAAAATGAGTACCTGAAGGACCAATGAACCATTAAGTTGGTCATGTCCTGATTAGGCCAACTCTGAAAAAGGACCTCTGAACCAATCTAGATGGTTAAGTCTGAAAAAAGGATCTCTTAACCATAGAAACCTGGTAGGTTTAAGAGCCCAGGATCCAGTTTGGGGGAAAAAATGAACCTCTGAACTAAAACAAGGTCAATTCCCATAGGAAAAATAAAAAAATATTATAAAAATAAAAAAATGATAAAAGATATTGGAATATATATATAAAGCGTAGATAAAAAACTGATATATTTATATAAAATTTTTATTTTTATCGGTTGTCCTTAGTGCGGGGATGATTCTGCCTATGTCGCCTCTTGGGGGAGGGAGGATGGATCACAATAGAGAGGAATAGCCCATCAAAATTGATATGTAATCAGAAACTTGCAAAGGCGAGTCCTACTCAAAACCACATTCGTTGAGCTGACTCCAAGCCCTGAGAGAACATGACTAGGGGAAGAGAATTAGATTTGTCAGAAGATGTTAATCATGAAACCCCAGAGCAAGGTGGAAAACAGCAATAAAGGAAGAGGCAATTGGCAAATAACCCCGAGTAATCCTAATAAGGCACCGTCACTGGGAGATTTGTCTTGAGTGCCTGCCAATGGGCCTCATCAAGAACACCAGACATGTGAGCTGGCAGCAAAGAAGGAATACTCGAGGGAGTTTGTTGAATCATACCCCCAATTAGTGCCATCAATGGAAGATAGCAATGGGAAGCTCCAGAGAAGAGGTAGTCATGTAACGAATGGATTGCATCCTGTAAATGATGACTATGGGCTTTGCAGAAGCTGAAGCTGAATGACTGATGAAAGTCAGGCAAGCTGGAAGCTTCATCGACCAACTTCAAAGAACTTGGCTGGCAAAGCAGAGAGCATAAGCGGCAGTATCCCGATCCTAAAGGTTGTCTAATCTGAGGAAACAGCGCTAATGACAATGCCTCGGTGGCTTGCACTCAAAGTTCAGCATAGGGGAGCTCAGCATGAACGCTGTTACCAATTGTAAGCTCAGAAACCAGTACAGCAGGTTAGTAGAATTGACCAAGTTGGAAGAGGAACTCAGGGAGCAAATCTGACCCAGTTAGGAATAAATGATCTAGAGCAGTTGGCATAACCTCTGGAGCATCAACAATGATGTTCGGAGCCTCAGTGAAAGGAGCTGAATCCAGAAGGGTTTCAAAGTCCAACATGGGGATCGACTGCATGGGAAGTGTTGGTTGAGAGTTATTCAAAATGATGGCTTGCCTGGTTTTGGTGGGATTAGTTACCATTTTGGTAACTTGACAGAAGGACTAATTGCTTGTATCAGGATAGGCGTATGAGTCCTAGAGGGACCTTAGAAGAGGGTTTGCTGAGCATCCTGACTCATTTGTTGGAAGAAGTGGAGGTCCAAATTTGACAGACTGTTAAGAAGCTGTTGGTAGCGAGATTCCAGGTTCAACATATGAGCAGGTCTAGAGGGGTATGTTGGACTGGTATAGAAGTTGCCATTATGCACCCTACACTCCATTAGGCTCCCATTTTGGGAAATTAATTTCATAAAATTAATGAAATAAGCTTTCTGAGGGAAGAATGACTTACAGTCAAAAGGTTATGAGCGAAAAGATGAAGGCAAATAAAAATAAATATTTTTAATTAAGATGCAAGATGAATATTGATGGCAAGAGTCTCCTGTTTAGGATGAGGAGAGAATCAGGAATTCTAGGACGCCGGAAAAAGAAACCTGAATATGACAGTGGGTCATATACCCTGACAAGGGGAAACCAGATCCTGGGAAAAAGATCGTCATGAGTAAATTGATCAGCCTGGCATGACAAGAGGTCGTGGGGACCTCGCTCTGAGTAGGCAGCAGCGAGGAGGAAGAGGAGGAATGCTGTATGCTGAAGGTCATCCTGAGCAGCAGTGAGTATTGCTGAAGTACTCCACTTGAACCAATGAAGTATTTGACCAGGTGTCCGAAGTGGTGTTTCCATGCCCAGTCCTTTTCTAGCTGGAAATCTAGGCAAGAGGGGGATGTGTTGGGATTTTTACCCATATTCCCAGCCTGCTAGAATACCTGTTATCGCTAGGGGAAAAATTCCCTAAGGCGAAGTGAATTGGAAATCAGTTGACCCAAATTTAAGAGGAACTACGTTGGGGGATTTTAGGATTTTTGTCTGGCTGTATCCATTGGGGATTGATCCGGTTGAATACCTAATATCTCTTTGGGTGGAGCGGCTGACGAAATAAGGGCATCTGATAGTAATTAACTATCAAGTGTACCAATTAGGATCGGTTGGGCTTCATCACCAACTGATTGGGAATTTTTAATGAGTTGCAAGGCGAGTGATGCTGCCTGCAACCAGCGAATCAATTGGTTAGTGAAGTGATCTGCCATAATGGGTAAAAAGTCCCATATCTAAGCAGGTTGCTAGCCAAATATGGATGGTTCACTTGGATCAAGAGGAAAATGTTAAGGATATGTTTCTGACTCTTTCCATTTGAGGTCTCAAGGATGTCTAACATCGGAATCCTAGTCAGGATGGGGGAAGACCATCGCTGCCAAGACGAGGAAGGGTGATTCAATGGCAACAGCTGCCATTTCATTAAAGAGGTGTCAACCGAGGTTTAGACAGCCAATTTTCCTATAAATTACCTGGAATTCACTATAATAAAAAAACACTCGCTGGTTGACACACATTTATGGTCAGGGAAGAACTAATAAAGAACATTATTATTTTGACTGTAGATTCAATAATAGTTAGACTATCAGCATCTAGCGTGAAGATTCCATCTCAAGGATATTATTGCAGAAGGCAATAATAAGTAGACTCTCAGAGAAGAGTAGAGATCCAAGCGGGGATCTAGAGATGAAGGGAACCACGGCTAAGGGATTGTTGGTGACTGTGTGTTGGGCCAAAGGAGACTGTCATCAGAGGATCTTAACAAAGATTGAGTGGACAGGATTATAGGGAACAAATCCCTAAGAGTGCAATATTCAGTATTATCAGAAATACCGACTGAAGCGTAGGGCCTGAAGATAATTCTAACTCAACTATGGATAATAGTCATCATATTATTATCGGATTATATTTTCTTACAACGCGAGGTGCACGAGGAAACTGAACCTGTGCAGTAGAAAGATTACTAGGGTTGACCTCCAATAATCAACTCCTAAGAGTAAAATTTTTACACAAGCTCAACCAACTAATGGGAGTTTGAGGTTTGCTTTCTGCTCCCTATCACCTCAAAACTAATAGACTGTTGAGAGCACAATAAGACGTTGGTGAACATTATCCAGAAATTAACCTCAGCCAACCCTCTGAATGGAGTACTTATCTAAGTTTGGCAGTCTTTGCCTACTATCTCCTACCATTCATCAACCAGGATGTCTCCATTTCAAATATTATATAGTAGACACCCAGCCCTACCAACACTTCTATATTCAGCCCTAGAAGATCCTGGTAAAAACACTTACCCTCAGTATGTTGAGAAGCTTACATATGCCTTAATAAAACTACAAGCTCAAGCCTTCAACAACAGTTATGCCGAGAAAAGGCCTGACATCAAAATGGACTTAGAGAATTGCTACCCACTGGCCAAATTCAAAGTTAATGATGAAGTTCTACTTTGCAACACCCATGGATTGGGCCGATTCAAAAGTTAGATTGCATCTGGGTTGGTCCATTTGAAGTGATTGAGAAGATGTCTAAGTTCATATATGCAATCAAGGATATTAGGACCGGCCATATATACAATTGAGTCCATGCAAAATTCTAAGAAGGTTTAATAAGTGGGCCAATTGAAGAAAAGAAAAAGTTGAAAAAAACGCAAAACCAAAACCAAAAAATACTTATATAATAGTGTTATATTAATTAATACTTTAGCATACACTTGAGGTTGGGGAGAGGATCCAACTTTATACTCAATTGGCATTTGGGCTGTCATACTTCAGACCTATTGGGCACTTGGGCTGAAGTTACCAAATAGAAAAACCAACTCCATTCTCATCGGGCGTTCAGGCCTATGAGAAAAGACTAACATAGGCTAATTGGGAATCTTAAGGCTTATGTTTGAGTCAAGAGGGGGGAAATGTCAGATTCTGGTGGTTGACTAGAAAACAAACCTTTGACAACCATCAGATTGGGCCAATTACCCTTTCAACGCTTGAGCTAACACCTATATTCTCACCTTAAAGCCTATTGCAATCATACAATTTGAGCCAAATATCTCAATGACAATTTGATCAAGTATTTTATCAGATCACTCAGCCCAAATACGCTTGCATATTATGGCCAATTTCATGTGCATCAAATTTAAGGCAAATGGTCCCAATTATCGGGAACACAACCAACTTAATTGTATACGAAATAAATCAAGGATGACCCAAAGTTTACGTCTGAAAATCCCGTAGACTTCATACATACAAAAAAACGTAATCAATCTCACGCCTTATGGTGCAATTTTATATGTCAATATGCGTAATTGGCATGGTATTACTTGTGTGGACTGCCTGAAAGGGGTTACCTAGTGCTGTTAAGGAAGAGGCCTACTGACGACCTGATTAGGGGTGCGTCATTTACTTCAATTAGATGCCAAAATTTCACAGAAGATATATTTTGTCAGCAGTATGACGAAAGTTAAATCTAGAAGATCCTAGGTCAATTTTGCATGCTTTTATCACAATTTTTGTACCTAAATCCTCCCGATTTTGAGAGTATTTTTGCCACCAATAAACCTAAGAAAAGTCTTCAGTCATATTAGTTCAAGGGGTGAGCTGAGATGGTAAAATATCTGTTGAAATTTGGTGCTGGAATATGGCCAGGAGATGCCCTAGAGGTATAAATACTGGTGCCTGTCCTAATGACCATGATCTAAGAAATAGCTTACAACAAAAGTTTTATTTTATTTTATCCCTTTTCTGGTTTCTTATCTGAATTCTAACCTTGGAGAAGTGTTGACAAACTGGAAGGACTAAATTCACATTTTGTATTGAAGCCTTCCTTGGAAGAAGTTCCCAAACATGAAGGGAAAAAACCTGAAATCAGATGGATGAGATGAGGCGAATTTAATAGGCCTAGTGAGTTTTTGAATGGTCTGAATACCATAAACTACAGGCACTATTGAGGAACAACCATTGGAACTTTAGACCAAATAGACATATAGGATAATATTACACAAGCAAGCAATCCTCAGATTTTGACAACTACCATGATGGCATTCTAGCCATCAGATACAGGTAATTCCACAATAAAATCTAAAATAAAGAAGTCCAATGCCCTTCAGCCTTTTAAACTAGTACCAACGACCCTGCTAGTGTCTGGTAATTTGGTTTCATTTGGTTGCAGACCAAGCATTCTTTACAATACCTTTCCACCTGTGTGGCTAACCCCTTCCAAATGTAAGTGCAGCTTATTTTCTCAAGAGTCTTCACCTTCCCAGGATGACCAATGGTGATTCCTTCATGATGGTCCTGTATAATTTCTAGGCAGAGGGTCTAGTGGGAACCCATAGGTTCCTTTGAAACCACATCATCTCACCCTTCACATGGTAACCTCTGGTAATGTACTCTTGGTTCAAGCGCTATTGGCAAGAACCATAGTATATACTGGCTGACAACGGTTGAGAAAGAACCACCTTTTTGAACATACTGTATTCCTCTGTATTCTCCAGAGGAGAGAGCGCTGGCCCATGGGCCAAGGGAGAGGAAAGTTGAGACACAATCTTACCCGATGGAATCATCAACTGGGTATTATGCACCTCTACTCATTAGGATTGGGAGCTAATGAAGGGTTGCAGCTCAAAGCCTCCGCCAAACCATTCTACTTACCTTTAGTTACTCATAGAAAAACACAAATTGGGCTAGGGTCTTTTGCCAGTGGGTTTGCTGTAAAGTTAAAATTGAGGCGCGTGGTATTACAACAAGGCGCGTAAATCAATAAGCATGCAGAATGGTTGGAATGAGTCATGCAAGTGATGATGCCAACAATTCAGCGCCTCAACCACTGCCAATAACTCCTTGTCATAAACATCGTAGTTTAACTCAGATAGTGACATCTTCTAGGAAAAGAACCCCACTGGATGTTCCATTCCATCTTCACCTACTTGTAGTAAGGCAGCTGCTATGGCGAAGATGGAGGCATCTGTAAACACAATGAACTCCTTTTCAGGATAAAAATGTCTAAGGATGGACGTGTAAAACAGGGTGCACTTTACTTCTTGGAAGGGATCCTGAAACATGGGGACCACTGGAGCACTTTAATTCCACTCGCC
The DNA here is from genome assembly GCA_022478985.1 of Massospora cicadina. Taxonomy (NCBI): domain Eukaryota; kingdom Fungi; phylum Entomophthoromycota; class Entomophthoromycetes; order Entomophthorales; family Entomophthoraceae; genus Massospora; species Massospora cicadina. The sequence continues at coordinate 72,223 of JAKSZP010006666.1, read as the reverse complement.
TTATACATAGCGTCATCACCTCAGAAAATTTGGTGTGTGTGGGAAACCAGCTGTAGATCGCTTGCTGGTGCTATATGCCAGCTGGTTTCCAAAAAAATTTTTATAATAAAATAAGTTTGAAATGAAGCACTAATAAAAATTGGTTTTTATGATTTTTATTAAAGGCGCGATAAAGGAAAACCATTATCCTCTGCCTCAGGTTATCTAGTATTTAAGTAATTTTGAAGGTCAAGGGGAAATTTGGAATATGTTCAGAATAGCCTGCACGAGTCCAAAATAGGAAATATGCAAGAATAATGTATCATAATATGGGAACTCACATCAGGGCAGCGGAGTGAAGGAAGAGGAATTCTGATTGGCCCAAATGTACCCATGAGGTAATTTTTTATAAACTTGAGCCAATCACCGCCTGATAAATTTCTTGCACATTGGGGGACCCCCACCAGGCCTATAAAAAGGGGGTCCCCGCACAAGTGCATTAAAGGACTTCGCTGGGGTCAGGGGAGTGCCTTCCATTGATTCCCCCGAGGTCTGTGGTGAGGTCAGAGAAATCGGATCCACTGATTTTACTAGTGCCCGTATGGGTTTTGAACTGGTGATTCCCCAATTAATGGGGTTCCACCAAGAATTTACCAGGAACTTTTGGCCAATTTCTTCAATTTTTCATTTTTATTATAATTAAATGAACTCTTAACAGCATCCGAATATCACAAATGGCTGACATTTCCCTTTTTTGGTATAACTTGATCTACAGCATTCTGATTTCTAGTCTTCAAAGGTAAATGTCTGACAGCATAAATTTCTTAAGAAATGTACACGTCCTCAAAAACTTTTTCAATTCATTGACTGAAGTGGGGGTAGGCCACTCACAAATCGCCTTCTCCTTGTCTGGAGCTATCATGTGTCCTTGGTCAAACATGATGTTGCCCAGGAAGGTGATCTGGGACTTAAAGAACTCGCATTTACTGATTTTTAGCTTAAGGTTGACTGCCTTTAAGCTCTCCACCACTTTTAAAAGAGTACTGCATGGGACTCGTGATTAAATAAAATCACTAGAATATCATCCATGTAGGCAACCGTGCATACCCCAGCAGGTCCCCCAAAGCCGCATCAATATTGCGTTGATTGATAGCAGGGGCATTTTTAATCCCAAAGGTTATAACCAGAAATTGGAAAATTCCTTTTCTGGTATGGAATGCAGTTAAACTCATGCCCTTCTTAATCTGGATCTTATTTACGCGTTTAAACAATCTAGACTGGAGAATACTTTTGCCTTCTCCGCATAGCAAAAACATGTGAGTCCAGTGTGATGGGATGTAAATCTGGTACAGTGAAATTCAATAGCTTTCTATAATCTATGCATGGGTGTAAAGTAACATTTTCTTTCTCTACAAAAAAGAAGGGGCGCATATGGGGGAGGTATGCTGAGAAATCGCGCCTTTGGCTAACTTTTCTTATCCACACATCTGTTGCCGCTTCCTCCTGTAAAGTCAAAGGGTAAATCAGAGAAGATATATGCACCAGATCAATGGTGAGCTTGAACTCGCAATCAAACTCTGAATGAGCAGGTGATTCATTGGCTGAAGCTGCATCAAACGTTGATTCCAACCCCTCCAAACAGGAAGGTAAGGGAGCCTCCAGAGTGGGCTTCAGTAACAGAGCAAGACTGAGTATGTAGATATTGTGCCAGTGGGGCAGATCTCCCTGAGAATCAGCCTCAGACAAAGGGACAACTAACATATGACCATTCTTAAATGTTAAAAAAAAAGTATTATCTTTCAAGTTGGTTCTGACGTCAAACTTTCAAAACCACTCTACACCCAAAATATTGGGATACAAGAGGTTTGACGATTTCTTGGAATTGGTCTGACAATCTTACTTGCACACTTGATGATTCACTAACTCTAGAACCTTCAGTGTAAAACCTTGAGAAGCCCTTCACCTAATCATACCACCTGGCAAGTAACTATGCACATAGTGTCAGCTAGGTATGGGCTAATAAAATTCTCAGAGGCTCTAGTATCCACCAAAATAGCTTTGCTGATTTTTCCTAAAGGTGATGAAAGGATAGCAGTCAACAAAAGTCATCCAGAATGGTCTTTATTAAAAGCAGAAAACTCCAACACCTCTCAAGAAAACTCTTCATTAGGCATAAGCATGCCTCCAGGATATGTTTTTGCATCATAAAATGGAGAGGGATAATTGGCCACTTTTACTACTGAGGCTACATATCCCATCATATCTTTAGCAGTTGCATGAAAATTTTCATATTTTAAACGTAGTTCCTTTTCAACCTTCTGAGTTCTGCGGATCATGGTAGGGTTTAAGCGGGGGTATCAGGGTAATTTGATATACTGAAATGGCTTCCTCGGCAGAGCCATTTGAGCTAATAAACAGCTCGTTTTCTTGAATGACATTTGCGTTATAAAAAACGCTTTCAGGCTTCAATGAATCCATACCTGCTCGGATGGCTAGGTGTGCTTGGTTAGCCAGGGCCAACACCACCAAGCCCTTAGTTGATGCTTCAGCCTGCAATGTGGAAACATGTTGTGAAGAAAATCGTTATTATTGATTCATTTTTTTAGGTTTGTGTCTAGACTCTCCTGGACCCTCAAATTCCGCCAAAAATGGAGAGAAAATTGGTGGGGAGCTCTTACCCAATTAGGGGAAAAAAACCAATCATTGTCATTGTATTTATAGGGGCAGCCAAAGGTAACATCATCGCGGTGAAATCAGCTGAAACATCTAATTTAAACATGTGGTCAGACCCTTGTTCGCCTTCAACTTTGTCAGAACTTATAGGTTTAGAAGGATAATCCACCTTTTTAAGGGCTCGCGTGACATTTTTGGACCCATATTTATAGAGGCTACCCTGAGTGAAACAATGATGGCCAAATTACCTGGCCTCTTCTGGGTAGGGTTGGAAAACATCCCAAAGCGCTTCAATCATTTGGTTAAAGTTTTGGAGGAGGTGACTGCCAAAATGGGAAATTTCTCATGGGGAGTCCAAGGTAGAATGGAGAAACGACGTTTTAACAATGTCGGGCAATGGAAAAGCCAGTGCTTTATCACAAAATTCATTCAAATATAATTTCACTGGGTGACCATCTTGGCGCAGAGAAAAGAACTCGTAGAATTGGTGGATGGACAACACATCTAGATGACGTTGCTCCAGGACATGTTCTAAAACCTCCACTGATTTCCACGGAAATGTATGTGCGTGGAACACCACAAAACCCTGTTGGCTGCCTATGGAGACAGCCAATATAGTGAATACACCACATGCGAGTGTGAAAGAGAACAAGACAATTTGTTATTATCCAAATAAGCTTCCAACAGGAGGGAAGACAGGGCTTGTTGAATTTCGAAGTAAATCTTGGGGGAAAGATAAGGAATCACAACAACAGGATCATGAAATTTCTGAGGCCACCAGATATGAGCAGGGAGGGTGGGCACTTCCCAGTTGGTAGTTGTAAGAATATCGCTGAGATGCATTAATACAAAACCAAACAAGAGGACTGTAGTTAACTACCATTTTGGCCATGGTAAATAGCCAGCGCACCACGTTACACATAGAGAAAGTCCCACACGGATAATTCTAGTGCACATAGAATAAAAAGGTTGATTGACTAATGTCAAGAGAGTGTTTGTAACTATCTCGTTCCCAGAGAGGTGGTGCAGGATACAAACACCGCAAGGGGACTAGCCATTAGCAGGATGGGAAATAGGGCACTGCAGAGGGTGGCAGAGCAGAAGGGACCTGGCCAAGGGTGTACAACGCGGTATACAATATAAGATAACCAATTAATAACAAAACTTGGGGTAATTTTCTTTTACCGCTCAAAGTCACTTTTGAGCGATTTTAAATTTAAGTTTTATTTATCCACAGCCATCTGCCCTAGCCTATTCTTTGATGTCTTTGGCTTCGCCGCCTGCCACCCCAGTGTGGGGCAGCGGTGCACCCCCACCTAGCGTTTTCCGCCCTGCGGGCAAGCGCGTTCAGATGGGTTCAAAACCCACCCACTGTTTCCAGCCGTTTTGTCCCCCCACGGGACTTAGCGCTCCACCTAGTGCGCGTCCACCCTTCTTGCCCCCATCCTCTCGCCCTCCCTCGATCCGCCATTCGCCATTGCCTCATAGTGGACTATGGGCGTTTGTTCCCATATGCCAATAAGGAAATTATTGACCTAGCCACTGTGGCCTTTTCACCAGCTGGCTTTATAGACTTCCGCCCTTTTAAGGGCTACTTTGACGTTGGGTTCCAATCTGAGGCAGATGCTGAAGCGGCAGCACAAACTCCTCTAATCTATAAAAATACCCTTATTCCCACAACCCATACTCGCCTCCCTTCAGACACCACGCTGGTGGTATCCTTTGCAAATCTCCCATACCACCTCCCACCCCAGGTTTTGTATGACCAGTTGGTCTTAGGGCTTATGGCTTATGGCACTCAGCCTAACCTCATCTTTGCCATTCCATCTTATGCGGAGCGACTTGCTGCTCCTCGTGCAACAGCCACCATCACCCCACACCACCCTGCCATAGCCCAACAAATCTCACCCCGCGCTAGTGTGGCTGAAGCGCCTGATCATTTCTTTTGGGCTCGGGTTTATAGGGGTAGGCAGATTTGTTCCCTCTGCTTTGGCCTCGACCATGCAAAAAAAGCATGCCCTCAGGCCAATTCCGCTGCTGCAGCTTCTGAGCCCCCCTCTGAAGGTTCAGTATGGGGTGCTTTGCTGCCTCCTCCCACCCTCCAATCTCGTTCAGTGGGCCTGCGTGGAAAATCAGCCCCCCAAAACCTCCAGCCTCACTCTCCCACCTAAATCCACCCCAGCCAATCAGAGCAATGCTTGGACTACCATTGGCACCCAAGCAGCCGCCCCTTCACCCAATCCCACCCACCTGAATTTGAACGCCACTATTCCAGTGAACCAAAATCCATGGGATCTATTGGCTGAAACTGACGAATCAGGTAATGTCTTCATTAGTAAGCATACAGATCAACCTCTCTGCCAAGGCGATTATGGTCAGGCAGAATTTTTCCTTCCTGACTTTGATGAAACCCCTACCCCTCGTCATTTCGCTCCTCTGCCCAATACAGCCCCCTTCCAAAGTGACCACCAGCTCGCCTTAGCTGCGGTGGCCTCTCCTCAGTGCCTGAAACTACGCACCGCGGTGGCCCAGTCAGTGGCTCAGCTCCAGCATGGCCATCCCACCCTTTTCTTCCCCCCCCGAATTCCCTGATCTGCCTGCAGTAACATCTCAAACTATTCGATGATGCTGAAGTTGCTGTTTTGAACGTTGCAACGCTTGCTTCATTCAACCCCTCAGCCAAAATCACCCGCCACAGTATCTCCCTTTTCACCCAACTTCCTGAAGCCCGCAAAGAAGCTGAAATTCTCCTCACAGCTTTTGTTGAATCACTTTCCCATCATTATCTTGATGAAGAAGTGGAAAACTCTTACTACGCTGACCTCCACCCCCACTATGCGGATGCCCCAACGCCCTGGCTCTCTGCTCTAGTCCGGTACAGTAACCAACATCGCATGATTGAGGCGGGTCTTTCTGTAAACCAACCCCCCAACCCCTCCTCACCCTCTTCCATGGTGGGTTAGCGGTCTCCGCTTCCCACTTGGTTAGTAGTTTTATTTTGTTGTTTTGCGTGTTGTGATTTATTATTGTCTGTCCCCTGGTCGGCATACCTCGAATAAATTGAACAAAACTTGGGGTAGATCCCAATGGGGAGTGCATGACCAAGTGTAGATTAATGCTAGGGGGTTTGGGTGCTTCGATCTGGAGGGGACCAGGACGTCCCAAAGGCGCACCAGAAACTTTAGTTAATTGAGGTAAGGTAAAGTGGCCAACATTGTTGGAGACCTCTTCAAAGAGTTCCACACACAGTTACACCCAAGGAACCATAATTTATAAAAAATGTAAGATAACTGGGATTGTTTATTGAGAAAAGTTAACTAATGAGTTAAAGTTAGTCTATAGGGACATATTTAAACAAATTGGTGAGGAATTATCTATCAGTGAAAGTGGTAATAAGCCTAAGTGCACCAATAAGCGCATGCTTCCATCATCTTAGGTAATTTAGCTTAAGAATCATTAAACTCGATAATTGATTGGAGGCACAGCTGATTGATTTTGAAATTTCATAAATCAAACAGGTTTTAAGACCCCGCTCACCAATCAACTGAAACAAACCATCGCCATTGTTAATTAAATAAGTTCATTTTAATGCTCTTGCCTTCACACAGGGATGAGCATCGCGCACATTCCCTAGACCGACCTGGGCATACCTTGCCTTAACCCTGCGCTAGTCTATGACATGTCTGAGGTCAGGGAGGCCTGCTAACTTCACCTTTTTAGCCTCCTGACGGCTAGGTTTATCTTATGAGTTGGTCCCCATAATTATGTCATCAGACCATGACAACTAAAATTTGTATGAATATGTGATAGGCTTGTTCAAGCTGGGTAATGCAGCAATTGGTGAGCTTGGTGATTGCGTTAAAAATTTCCAGCACATTTATCAAGGCCTCAATTAAGATTCCAGGTTGACAGGGACTCTGTATACTTAAAGCTTACATGCCTTAGCCACGTTCCAGATTTAATCATATAAGGCACCAATTGCCTTTAAAACATCCTTTTTACAAAAATTGTTAGGGTCGCTAGGAGTAGGCACCACTGGATCAGAAGGCCATGAGGCCCATGGGAACCTTCTGGCCCCTAGGCTCTTCAAGCCCTTCACTCCCAGAGGCGATACCATAGGATGCTAACTCCTGGTAGTACTATAGGTTGGTCTGTATATGGTCCTCCTTCTGGTTAAGGCATTAATTTCAGGCAGCCTCAAGGAGTTTCACATTTTTATAGAGCTGGTCCTCAAAATAGCTTGAAATTCCACTGTTCAACAACATGAGTTGATTACAGGCCTTGTTAATATTCCAATGTTTATTGACATGGATTTCAGATTGTCATGAAAAAGGAGGAGGCCACGTTTATGGAAATAGGAAATATCTGAGTGTAGGGCTTGGGTAAGTCCTAGTTTTCATGATAACTTAGGGCGGTGCAACGTACCTATTTGTAGGAGGTGATGTATGGCAGGATGGAGAAAACTCCTAAGATAGCGTTTAATACCTAAAGCCAACTCTCTTTAAGGTAGTAAAGCTGAGGTATATAAATCTAATATCATGGAAGGCGCCAAAGAAGCGTGAGATTAACTGGAGCGGCCTCCCACAGAGTAGATGTAATTTAATAGTTTTTGAATAATCTAGTTGAGATTCTTATATTGAAGTTAATACTGTATTGTCAATGGATGGTTGGGTAAACTGGATTTTGGACCGAAACTTTATGCTTTCAGGTTGTTTAAGAGGTACATCATACTTAGAGGTGTTTTATTTAACTGAGGCAAGCCAACCAGGGGACAGAAATTACCAAAAGAAAGAAACGACATGAAACCTGAACAGGGTCAACTATGTCGAGGAAGTTTTTCCACCTCCAGATTGGGACTCAAATTTTTCTGGTTACATCATGGGTAAGGTTTTCGTGTTATTAGACCTACTAACCGCCAATAACTTCCTTTGGCTGGCACCCCAATTGATGTGCGAAGGGCAGGAATTGAACCTGAAACCTTCAGGTTGGTAGCCATACGCCCTTACCAACTCGCCTTCCACCCCCTTACTTAGAGGTGTTAATCCATCGAGTTAAGCTTCTTGACTGACCAGCATGCTGGTTCTTTTGCTTGCTATTATTATCCATTTTTCATGATAGACGTTTTCACCTGGACATCCCAGAGCCCCATGAAGTGAGCATTACTTATCTCAGCTAACAGTTCTCTTGACATTATCCAGTTCAAAAAGAGACTTAAAGTTATAAACTAGTGGAGAGGCCGATTAAGATGAAAAAATGGGGCGAAATAGACTCCTTTATTGAGTTATAGAGTGCCATTATTTATATAATGTGTGAGGACATGGTGCCTAGGGGACATCCATGGCCTTGCACAATAAGGATCTTTCACATTCTTCTAAATTGACTTTCTGGTCAAATCCCTCTTATTTTGCATTGTCATCATGACTTAAATGGTGGGGATCACCCCTCTTCAGGTTCATAAGGCAGAGATGAAAATCCTGAAGGCATCTTCATCAAATTTCATGCACGTAAGCTTCCTGATTTAAGCTCACATTAATGCCTTCAGTGTAGGTTTTTTTTGTAATGGCTTGAGAGTCAACTCATTGAGGCTCAATTTGGGATCTGGGAGATTGACTCGTTTGTGACCATGAATCCTGACAGGTGGTATATTAGGATTAGATATCTTAATTTAAAGGTTGGCAAGGCGGTCCTACTAGCATTAGTTTGAGCCATCTCCCTAGATGTAGTAAAGACATCCCTTTAGTAAGGGCTGAAGTTAGAAAATACTATCCATTAGGTCCCTGATATTGTTTTTATGTCATCAGGGTACCAAGGAGTCAAAAGGAAGGGGTGAACAAAGGTTGGTAAATATGGTTCACAGCCATATAAGGCTTCAGATTGAGACATAGTAATTACCCTTTGGTGGCTTATTTCAAACTAATAAGGCACTTGGTAGATAATGGTTTCAGCTCATTGTATTGACGTTGACCATTTATTGCAGGTTAGACACTCTTTTCTTATTAGTGTGTTCTACCACCCTATGCTAAATGAATTATATATTGGCATTATATCGTATTTACTACATATTAAATAGTTTAATACTTGGAACTGAGAGATGAATTTTAGCCTATCAACCAAAAGTTGAGTCTGTCAGCATCCAACTGGGTGAAAACAAATTAAAAAGTGGATAAGTCAACAGTCTTGCAGTTGCAGTTGGTATAGAAACTGCTTATACCCACTTGGTCAGATTTATACTGCTTTTAAGGAACTGTGAAGAAAAGCAAGCTGAAATTCCTGTCCTGAATCAAGCCTTGACTAATCAACTCTCAAACCAACATAAACGGAACCTCATCCTGAAAGCACCAAAACTATAATTAACATGAAGCATCACACATATGATAATTGATGTAACTACCTTTAGGAATCCGGTCAATGCTTCCTGAATCTAACGAAGCGTCGCCCCACCGCCGCAGGCATGAGGATAACTTATTACAATGAGGGCACTGGCCAGACAATCGGTCTGCAAGTCAGTAAACGATCCTAATCCTACAGTGCCACGAAGGTCCCTGATGCACCATGTCCCCACACGCCCTATAAATATTGACGCTTTCTAACACAATATAGTATTCTATATTACTCCATTTTCTTTATCTATACTCTCTGTTACTTTTAGCTTTAAGCCCATTTTAGACTTTGGTGACAGTCAAGAGAGCTCTTACATTGAGAGAAGTGGTGCTTACTATGAGAGCTCTGAGCTGTCTTAAGTGAAAATGACAATCATAAATAATGAAGAATAATAGAAGTCACAAAGACTAATATGCTGATCAGTTGAGAAGCATTGCTCAATGGATTAATACCTTGTGTTATGAAGAGCCACTCACGCAGCCCAAGTTTTTAGAATTTTATGCCACGTTTCAGTTTTCCCTGCCCTCCGTTGATGGAAATCAGTATCAACTTCAGTATGAGAACCCTAATGACATTGTTCAACAATTAATAAATGGCATCTACTCCATGGGTATCCGTTCAAGCTGCTCCCACTCCATTTCCATGCCCTCTACCATGTGGGATCATTATACCTCATCCCAGCTACCAGTGGGAGAACTAACCCTGTTGATTGAATGCTACCTTCAAAACGTTGTTCACCCAGATATAGTCACCTCTTCCAGATAGTCAGTTTGCACCATCATTAAGTCACCCAACAATTGAGGCTCACCCAAAACTTACACTCACATGTCATCACTTTTATAACTCAGCCTCATCCTTCATCCACGACAACTGAGAGGCCATTATTAATAACTTTCAACTAATCAAATAAAGCCAAGGTCAAATCGCATTGCTTGATGGTGGGATTTTGGGCTACCTCAAAGTCCAACTGTGTCAAAATACTAAGCTCCTTGAGGATGCTTGGTATTAGCGTCTCCACTAAGTTACAAATCTTGTGCAGACTCTACAATAATGCTAACAGGAGCTGGCCTCTCATTATTACACCTCTGGGAGTGAAGGGCCAGAAGGTCCTAGAGGACCTGAAGGTCACAAAGGACGTGAGGGACCTGAAGGTCCTGAAGTTCTCCGTGGACCTTGGGGCCCTTTGGCCCCGCAGCAACTACCCCAGAGACCCAGATGACCCTGGGCGAAAGAATGTTTATGATCCTTGTGCACTATATGTGATTAAATCTGAAACGTAGCATATGGATGCAAACTCTGAGTAGACGGAGTCCCTCTCAACCCTGTGTCCATTGAGGCTTTTTATAAAAATGAATAACTTTAGCGCCTTCACCAATCTTAATAATAGTCTGATTGCTCAGATTAAGCAAACTTGTTGAGGGTTTGAGAACAGTTTGGCTACCCTTGAGAGCCAGCTTCTCCTTCAAGGAACTGACATCTAATTCCTAAAGAGCACGTGGTGCATAATAATCTATTTCCTCCCTCAACCGAGCCTGGGATGATATCCAAGAGGACATTATAAGCCTAAGATGAAGGTTGAACCAGCAGGTCCCCCATGACTATGTGGAGACTGAAATCTCCAAGCCTGCACCAATTTCTGGCGTTAAACACCCTCTCCACTCTTGTAACTAATTTTAAGCCTAGTCCTAAGAAGAGGTTTAATCCTGGCCAGGAAAGTATTGCCTCTTTTTTTATATCTATGATAGTTCCATGGAAGAGGCTAACAACTGGGTAGAAAGTTAAGCATATCCACCACTGCCTTAACAGCACTTCTAAGGGGATCATGACTCTTCACTTGAAAGAATGCAACATCTGGGAACAGGTTCATGCGGCCTTATCCACGACTTTGGCAGCAGACAAGCTAAGGCCAATCAAAAAGAAGCCTTTTTGGGTATTCGCCTGTATAAAGAAGAGATCCTCATGGAGCTCACTAGCCACTTCTACACCCAAGCTCAGCCCTTATTTACCACCAATTATAATACCTTGGATGACTCCATCACCACTGTCATCTCTGCGTTGGGGCCCTACCCATAAGTTCAAATTCATATAAACGTCCAAAAGATTGCTTTTACATGCATTCAAGAAATTAAGAAAGCAATCAATGAGATCCATTTATCGACCCTGCACTCTAAGGCTAACCCTTTGGGTTCCTCCAACCGTCCTCAAGTCCATGTGGTTTTGAACCAGAAAAATCCTCAACCCCATTTCACCTACTGTAATAGTTTCCAACTCAGTGCTAGGACATGCTGGAAACGACTTGTCAAAGAGGTTGGAAAAGGGCCTTCAGCATGAAGGATGAGGAACTTCATTCTGACACCCCTAGTACACCTCAAGAATCATCCATGACCTTGAATGAACCTCGAAGTATTGTACTTGAAAAAGAAGTTTTGGTACCCATTGATAATAAAGAAATTGATAATGCTTACTCTTCTTCTGATAACTCTCCCACGTTTATCATGCTACCTCCCCAGTTTGGAAATCTGGCTACCCATGTCACCCTTTGACTTCGCAAGAAGACTGTTATCACCATAATTAAAAGCAGTTCCCCCATGAACGTTATATCGTCCAAGTTAATAAATCATATTGAAATTGCTCCGAGTTGCCACACTATATGGAGTATGGCACAACTGGCCCACAATTTAACCAACTTTAGGGGCCTGTTAATTCCCACCTATCCGATTTTGGAAGCTCTTTGTTAATACCCCCACCATTGCGCTGGATAACCCAAGCTATGACCTACTTCTTGGAACTCTTTATCTTTGAGACTACTCATCAGTATTGCATTACAATGATGGATTTTTATCTCTTTTAGTCATCAGGTCCCCCTGAACTTTGAACCTTCTGCGACTCTAGGATGGATGTCAAGGCATAAGCTTACCTAGTAGAGCGTGAAGGCCAAATTGATCAGCTCATATATCATGTAAAGTCTCTTGGGTTCAGCTGCCCCCATCCGCTGTTGATGGACAAGAAGGCATGCCATTCTACTTACCTAAGACAAACACTATACTCTGAAGCCCCAAGTCCTTGCTAACACCTGAGTCCATATTAATGTCCCCTCCAGATACCTGCTGGAAATCTGAGGCCTATACAACCCGTCTGCCAAGGAAGTGCTCATCTGCCCTATGATTCTAGACTGTCATGGTTGGATGACTTAATAGTGGGAACCAACGCCAAGGATAAGGCTGGGTGACAGGAGGCCCAGAAGGTGAAACTTCAGGATCTTCCTGACCTGAAACACACTTTAGACCAAAGCTGGGTACAAGCAGAATATACCCAGGTTTGTACTAATGGTGTGAAAAACGCCCACCCCTTGTCTCGTCCCAGACACTAAAACAAACGATCTATTTAATGAATGAAGACGGTATGATTTGGTTAATTGTAAAACAAGGGTTCAAATCCCATTTGAGTTATGAAATCATGTGCTCAGGTAAAATACAGCTTCAGTCACTCACTAGAGTGAAGGCACTTTTGGTGTATTTTACCAAATTGAATGGAAGCATTTGTCTATTGTAGCGTCAAGGCTTGGGTGCACTTCCACAGACCCATAATTACCCCAACCCATTTTGATATGTTTTTGCAACCAACAATCCTTGTTAGTTGACTTTAACAGGTAATTTACCATTTGCTTACATTTTTTATGGTTCCTTGGGCGAACTTGGGTGCAGACCTCTTCGAGAAGGTCTCCAACTATGTTGGCCACTACATACTTTCACAATTTACAAAAGTTTTGGGTGCTCCCTTGGGCCGCTCCAGTCCCCTCTAGATCGAGGCGCTTAAACCTCCTGGCACCGACTTACACTTGATTATGGACACCCCTCTGGGGTCCACTCAAGCGGTGTTGTTTCTAGCTTACCTGGTCCTGTATATCGCTCTCTACACCCTTGCCTTGGGCCCTTTTTTGTACAGGAACCATTTGAGGTGCCTCATTTCCCATTCTCCTAATGGCTTGTTCCCTAGCAGTATGGGTTTGTATCCCAAACCACCTCGCTGGGAACGAGAGAGTTACAGGCACTCTCTTGACATTAGTCTACCAACCTTTTTATTTTAAATGCATAAGAATTATCTGTGTGGGACATTCGTTATTCATAAACTGGGTGCGCTGGCCATTTGTCACTTCCACGATGGTGCTCATCACAGTTTTCTCATTTGGTTTTGTTAGGTGCATCTCGGCGTTATTCTTGCAACTACCAATTGGGAAGTGCCCACCCATCCTGCTTGTACCTGGTGGTCTCAGACCTTTTGTGATCCTGTTGTCATGATTCCCCACCTTTCTCCTGAGATCTACTCAGAAATTCAACAGGCCCTGGCTATCCTTGAGCTAAAACCTTCCTTAAAATAACAACTTATCTGGTTCCCATCCACTTTTATGAGGAGTAAAGTTGTTGTATCAGCTGTCTCCAGAAGCGGCTGACTGGGTTTTTGCCATATTCCGTGCACATCTGCTCTTGTGGCGATCTGTGGAGGGCTTGGAGCACACCTTGGAGCAACGTCATCCAGACATAGCATCCCTTTAATCCTTCTACAAGTTCTTTTCGTTGTGACAAGCAGGTCGGCCAGTGCGTTTACATTTGAATGACTATTATGAAAAAGCCCAGGCTTTATCTTTTCTTGACTTTATGAAAACGTCATTTATCCATTCTTCCATGGACCTCTCCATAAAAAATTCCCCAATATGGCTGTCGCCCCCTTACAACTTTGATCTTCTGATTGAAGCCCTTTGGGTAGTTTCTCCGTTCCAACCTGGAAGGGGCCACATGATTTGGCCATCATAACTGCACCTGGGTCAGCCATTATAAATAAGGGAACCAAAAAGTCGCGCGTGTCTCTCACAACAAAGGAATCTTATCCTTTCAAACCTTTGAGTTTCACAGAATTCAAAGCCAAGCGGGGTTCTAGCCCCAGGTCTAGAATAAATGTGTCATCCAATTCCACCACGATGATGTCACCTGTGGTCACCCCTATAAATCCCGCGTCCATGACTAGTGATATTTCCATGAATCATGATGAGCTCCCCAATGATTCCCTTACCATTTCGGTTGAAATCAAGGGCCTGGGTGAGTCCAGACCTGAATTATCCAAAAATGACGCTCTTGTAGCATTTTTTCCTCCCACCACATTTCTGAGGGGCATGCCAACGCATCAGTTCTGGGCTTGGGGGTGATGGCCCTGGAAACGAATTACACTGAACCAACAGAGTAGGGGTGGGTTTGCTGGATCCTGAAAATGCGTTTTATAAAGCGAGCAATATATCACATTATGAGCTGTTTAAAAGCTCATATGGCCTGGATGAGGACCCTATTATTGTTAATCAGATTACCCCTAAAACCCTTGTATGACTCCTACCATGATCTGGGGCACTCAGGAAGTGAAAAAGGAACTTTATGTTAAATATAATAATGTATATGCACCTGCAGAGAATGGGGAGGGATATGTGGCCTCAGTAGTAAGAGTGGCCCACTATCCCTCCCCTTCTATGATTCCAAAACATACCCTGATGGCATGTTCAAGCCAGAGGAAGAACTTTCAGGTGAGATAACGTTTTTTTCTGAGAATAAATACCATTCTGGATACTTCTTGTTGACTTTTACCCTTACATCACCTTTTGGGAAGTTCAGCACAACTATTTTAGTGGATACTGGTGCCTCGAATAATCCTATTGACCAAGACCTTGCTGACTACCTTGAGTTGAGTTACTCACCAGGTGGTATGGTTAGAGGTGGGGCTTCTCAAGGTATCCCCACACTGAACGCCATGGGGTTAGTTGACTTCCAGGTGGGCTCCTATAATTTGTCCAACCATTTTCAAGATATCAGAAACCTCTTGTTCCCCATTATTTTGGGTGTAGAGTGGTGGAGAAAGTTTGACGTCAGGACTAATTTGCAAGAAAACACTATATCCTTGGCTTTGATAAACGGTCACCAGTTATTTGTTCCTTTGTCATAGGATAACGCCCAGGGAAAATTACCCCATTGGCCCAATGATCACACTCCTTATCTTACCCTTTGCTGAATCCAACCGTGGAACTTTTTTTGCCTTCCTGTTTGGGGAGTTGGCATCTTCTTTTGATGCAGCTTCAGCCAGTAAACTACCAGACATTCTGAGTTTGATTGTGAGTTTAATCTTACTGTTGATCTGTTATGTATATCTTTCCCCATTTACCCATTGACTGTCTGGGAGGAAGGGGCTTTAGATGTGTGGGTGGAGGAGCAGTTAGCCAAAGGTGCCCTCTTTCAGCGTACCCCCTTTCTGCTCCCCGCTTCTCTTTGTGGAGAAGACCGATGGAGCTTTACACCCTTTTGTCAATTATGGAGATTTAAACAATGTGACTGTACCCAACCTTTATACCATCCCTTTAGATTCCCAGATTGAGCGTTATGTAGAAAAGGCAAAAGTTTTCTCCAAGTTGAATTGCCTCAATGCGTTCAATCAGATTTGGATAAAGAAGGGCCAGGAGTGGTTAACCACATTCTGCACCACAAAAAGATATTTTCCAAGTTCCAGGTCATGTCTTTGGGCTTAAGAATGCCCCTGCCATATTTTAACGCTACATAAAGCTGAGTTGGGGGACCCATTTGGGGTATGCGCGGTTGCCTACATGGATGAAATCCTGGTGTTTTCCACTGATCAGGAGTCCCATACAGTACACCTTCGACAAGTGATGGAGAGATTGAGGGCCACTCGCCTTACTCTCAAGACTAATAAATGTGAATTCTTCAAGTCCTAGGTCACTTTTCTGGGCAACGTCCTGTTTGACCAAGGCCATATGATAACTCCAGCAATGAGAAGGCTATTCGTGAGTGGCCCACCACCACCTCAGTCAAGGAATTGAGAAACTTTTTGGGGACGTGTATGTTCCTCATGAAGTTCACACCCAATCTCTCTGAGGTGTCAGCGCCCTTATATAAGGCCAGCGGTGCCAAGGTGCTTCAGTGGTCCCCGTTTTGGAGGATGCTTTCCAAGCGGTGAAGTGCACCCTGTATCCACATCCATCCTTCGCCATGTTGACCCTGAAAAGGAGTTCATTGTGTCTTCTGATGCTTTCAACTTTGCCATTGCAGCTGCCTTGTTACAGGTGGGCAAAGATGAGACTGAGCCCAGTGGGATATTTTCTAGGAAAATATCTCTGCCTGAGTTAACCTATTCCGTTTATGACAAGGAGTTATTAGCAGTGGTGGAGGCGCTGACTTATTGGCGTCACCACTTACATGGCTCCTCCCAACCATTCTGTGTACGCACAGACCACAGGGCCTTGTTGTACTACTGCTCTCCTCATGTCACAACTCCCCAGCAGACCCATTGGCATGACACCCTTGCCCAATTTGCATTTTCCTATGAGTTCACCAAGGGCAAGGATAATGGTTTGGCAGATGCTTAAGCCGTAACCCTGCTTTAGCTCCTGATCCAAAGGAGGTAGAAATTTTATAATACCCTGTTAATGATTCTGCCAAGTAAGATTCTGCCTCAACTTCTCGATTCCATGGTCAACACGCCAGCACTCGCATCTTTGGAAAATACACTAGAGTATAGTATGTTCAGAAAGGTAGTTCTTTCTCAGCCATTATCAGCCAAATATACTGTTGTCCTCAATAAAAACGCTCTGAATCAGGAGGACTTATCCAGGGGTTATCATGTAAATGATGAGATGGTATGGTTTCAGGGGCGCCTATAGGCTCCTGCTGGACCATCGCGCCCGGATTCATCTGGGACCATCATGAAGGAATCACCGTTGGTCTTCTTGGGTAAGCAAAGAACCTGGAGTTGATACAACGCACTTACAATTGGAAGGGTTTGCCTGCTCAGGTGGGGTGGTATTGTAAAGAGTGCCTGATCTGCAATCAAATGAAACCCAATTGGCAACCTTTAGCGGGGTTGTTGGTACCAGTCCCAAAGGCTGAAGGGCCCTGGACTTCCCTATCAGGGGATTTCATTGTGAAATTACCTGTATCTGATGGCTACAATGCCATCATAATAGAGGTGGACCATCTTATGAAGTTCACCAACTTTATTCCTTGCAGAACGACCATAACCACTGCTGAAATGGACAGGCTTTTCGTCACACATGTTGTCAGGATTTGAGATAAAAATTTTGTCAAATTCCCATCTTCCAAATCAGGCTGTGCCAAATAAGTCATTGAACCTACCCAAGCTAAATCTATTTCAGGATCATCCTCACCTATTCCTGAGTCACGTGGGGTGGCATCTCCACCCATTCAGTCAGGTGAGCGATGCTATCCATTAAGAACGCCCATGAGGGGGCCATTCCGGAAGATTAGTAAAGATCCTGATCAGATGAGGCCCAACTGATCCCAAAAGCACCAAGCCCCATTACACCCTTTTATTATAGAAGCCTTTTAGTTTAGTAAATTATTATATATTTTAACCCATTTTTCCTGTTTCCTCCTAGGCGCTCTTTTTTTGATTTTTCCAGCTTTGAGACACCACGAACCCTGGCGCCAGTCCAAAGAACTTTAGCGCTGACAGAAGTGGTGCCCACTACAGGGGTTCTGAGCTGACCTAAGTGAAAACGTCTATCACAAAAATGGAAACTAATAGCAGCCCTGACAACCAAACTATTGGTCAATTGAGGAGCGTTACATGATGGGTTAGTACCTTGCGGTATTCAACACCGCCTTTGCAGCTGAAAAAGGCTAGAATTTCGCGCTGCCTTTCAACTCTCGCTGCCCTCCCTAGATGAAAGCCAATACCAACTCCAGTATGGGCATATCAATGATGTCGTTCAACAATTATAAATGGCATCTACTCTGAGGGCGTCCGCTCCAGCCACTCCCGCACCTCCTCTGTACCTTACACAATGCGGGACCTCTATACCTCAGCTGTATTGCCAGCTGGGGAGCTTACCCTGGGGACTGACCGCTATCTTTGTAACTTTGTCCACCCCACTATTTATCATCTCCTCCAGTTAGTCAGGTTACACCATCAGGAGGTCTCTCAGCAACTAAGGCTCACCTAGAATTTACATTCCTACATTATTGACTTTTACGATGCTGACTCCTCCTTCATGCACAACAATCGGGAAGCTATTCTTGATAACTGGCGATTAATTAATGAGATCTGCGATCATATTATAGTACTGGATAGCGGAATCTCCAGCTACCTCAAGGAGCAATTTCGCCAAAACGCCCAACTATTTGCAGCGACACGGACCCAGCATCTAAACAAGCTGAAAAACTGGTATGATCCCTACAGCAGCACTACCAAGAGCTGATCTCTCATGACTACCCCTCACGGGTGCTGGGCAAGAAGGGCCTAGGGGCCAGAAGGTCCCGAGGGGCATCAAAGGCCAGCTGGACCTGAGGGACCACATGGGCCTTGAGGGCCTCCAGGCCCCCCAATCTCAGGTGACCTGAAGAACCCTGGTGAAGGGATATAATGACCATCCTGGCTGCCTTACGGGATCACATCCAAAATATGGCATTGGGGTGCAAGCTCTGACCAGATGGTGTCCGCCTCGACCCCAGGGTCTCCATCAAAGCGTTGTCAGATGAGATGGATAACCTCAGCGCCTTCATAAAGCTTACTGACGCTCATATCTCCCAGATTGAGACAACTTGTCATGGGCTTGAAACCCAGTTGGCCACCATCAAAAACCAGCTCCATCTACAGAACACTGAGATTTAATCCTTAAAGGAGAAGGTTGCCCATAAGGCTTCTGCGTCCACCCTCAGCTGGAATTGGGACTACATCTAAGAGGACTTAGGGGGCTTGTGGAGGTGGTTAGATCAGTGGGTTCTTCGAGATTATGCAAAAATGGAGATCTCAGAGCCAACCCCTATCCCAGGCATTAGCACCCTTTCCACTCCCATTGTAGCTAACTTTAAACCTAGTTTGAAGGAAAGGTTCACCCTGAAAGGAAAGTATCGCCTCCTTCCTGTATGCCTATTAGAGTTCCATGGAGGAGGCCACCAATCGACAAAAGGTGAAGCATATCCACTTCTTCCTAGACAGCACCACCTGGGAAATCATGACTCCCAATTTGAAGAAGTTTAACACCTGGGAACAGGTCCGCACCACCATGATCCAAGAGTTCAGCAGCAACCAAACCCTGGCAAACCAAAAGCAATCGTTCATGGGCATTTGACTGAACAAAAGAGAAACTCATATGGAGTTTGCTAACCAGTTCTACGCCCAGGCACAACCTCTGGTCACAACAAACCATTTCACTCTGAATGACGCCATCACCGCTGTCATCTCTGCCTTGGGGTCCTATCCTGAGTCCAAATGCACATGATTGGGCAGATGAACAGGTTCACCTGTATCAGGGAGATTAAGGAGGCCCTCAACAAGATCCCTGCCTTGATCCTACACTTTAAGTCCACGACTACTGGCCCCTCTAACCGCCCTAGGGTCCATGTAGTCAAGAACCATAAGAACCCCATCCTCAATGCACCCATTGCAATGGCTTTAGACATAGCGCTAAGACCTGCTGGAAACGTCTTGCTGAGGAGGCGTGAAAAGGGTTGTCAGCATGAAGGATGAGGCGCTCCATGCTGACATCCCTGCCCAGCCTCAAGTATCCCCCGCACATAAACCAGAAGCCTTTGTTTCTGGGGAAGTAGTCGCGGTATCTGATGACAATAAAGACATTGATTCTGCTTACTCTTCTTTTGATGATTCTCCCATGTTCCTTATGTTACCGCCCCAGTTTAGAAGTTTGGTTACACGAGTCACCATCCAGGTCCATAAGATACCAGTTTACGCCATAGTCAAAGGTGGCTCCCCCGTGAACATCATCTCTTCCAAGCTGATGAAATGCATCAAGGTCGCCCCAATATGCTGCACTACATGGAGTATGGAACAGCTGGCCCCCAGTGCACTAATCCATAGGGGCCTATTCCTCTCTACTGATTCAGTTCGGAGAGCTCGCTCTAGATACAACTGCCATTGCTCTGGACAACCCTAGCTATGATCTGCTCCTTGGGACACAGTTCCTTCTAGACTATTTGGCAGTTCTCCACTACAATGGTGGTTTCTTCTCTCTCTCTCTCTAGGGCATCGAGTCCCTCTGTTTTTTGAGACTGCTCATGACTCTAGGGCTGAGGTCAAGGCCTGAGCCTGCCTACTGGAGACTGAAGGACGAATTGATTGACTCAAGTATCACATCTGGGGCTCTCGAGTCTGACTACCCCCTCCTGCTGTTGACAGATTTGAGGGGATGCTGATCTACTTACCCCAGGTGACTAAAGTACCCCCAAAATCCCAAGTCACCATCAACACCCAGGTCCATGTCAACATTCCCTCGGGGTATTTACTGGAGGTCTGAGACCTAGACTACCCATCTCCCAAGAAAGTGCTGACCTGCCCCGGGATCCTTGATCCAGCATATGGTGGATCTATATCAGTGTTGCTATCCAATCTGACTGACAAACCAAAAATTGTAGGTCCAAACCAACCCACCGCTTATGGCCGCTTGTTAGCAATTTGGGCTGTTGCTAAAGTTCAAAGCTTTGGGGACTTGAGGGACTTTGGCTTGGAGTCACCACCCTCAGTTAATTTGGTCGATGCTAATATAGGAAAGGTCCTCTCTGATGAACAGCGACTTAAAGTTCAAGAGCTCCTGGAGGAATACTCGGACCTATTCTCCACTTTGACCTACGATTTTGGAAGGATGAACGGAGTCCTCCACCATGTAGAAACTGGGGACGCCCCCCTTTTAAGTCCTGGCCTTACTGAAAGAGCAAGGTTGAAGAGGACCAGGTCACGGTAGAACTCAAACAGCTGCTCAACGCTGGGCTCTTGGTCCCATCACATAGTCCTTGATCCTCCCCTCTTCTGCTGGTCCAAAAGAAGGATGGCAAGCACTGGGTGGTGATGGATTATCGATGGCTCAACTCCATCACCAAGAAGGACAGCTATCCTCTGCCCCAGATTGAAGATTCTCTCCATCTGCTTGTGGGTCCCATTACTTCTCGGCCATGGACCTTGCCAGCAGGTATTGGCAGGTTAAGCTCGCCTCCGAAGACCAAGCCAAGTGTGCTCTAATTGCCCACAAGGGGCTTTTTGAGCCCACCTAGATGCCCCAAGGCCTCTTTAACACCCCGGCCACATTCCAGCGTGCCATGGATGGGATCCTTGGGGATTTGAAGCTCTCCTGTGTCCTCGTCTACCTGGACATCATCACCGTTTTTTCGCGAACCTTTAATGGACATGTAGAGCATCTTAAGGAAGTCTTTGAGCGTCTCAGGAAGGCCTTCATCAAGTTCAAGCTCTCGATGTGCTCCTTTTTTCCAGCCTGAGATAGAATTTCTAGGACACAAGGTCTCCAAGCGTGGCATCCAACCTATACCCAACAAGGACACACCATAGAAAAGATGTCGCGCCCCAAAGCCTATGAGATATTCAAGTATTTCTAGTCATGGTGGGCTATTACAGTCAGTTCATCCCGCGGTTTGCCAATCTAGCCAAGTCGTTGTTCTACCTCCTACAAAAAAACGTACCATATGAGTGATGACTTGAGCAGGAACAGGCCTTCAACGCTTTACGTATGGCCTTATGTACTAAACCTATTCTGGTTCATCCTCTCTTTGACCAACCTTTCTTGCTGTTTATGGGTGCAAGTGACATCGCTGTTAGAGCTATCCTGGATCAGCATTATGAGGACCAGGTAAATTATCCCGTGGCTTATTTTAGTAAGATGATAAGCAAGGCTGAGCGGAACTACAGCGTCACCAAGAGGGAATTTCTAGCTATTCTCTTACCCATCAAACATTATTGGCCCTACCTCTACGGTACACATTTTACTATTATTACAGACCATTCTTCCCTCTGGTGGCTGCAACAAATGAAAGACACCTATGGTAAGTTGGCCAGGTGGGCCCATTGACTACAAATCTATGACTTTACCATCATCCACTGTGCCAGCGCTATACACCAGAATGATGATGGACTCTCCCCGATGCCAGTATTAGCAGTCCTGACCCCAAGGAAGATCGGCTCTATGACCTGATCAGACAGTCTGAACAATGGGAACTAAAAACCCCCGAGGTTCAAGCCAAACTCCGCTGAATGACTCAAGACACTCAAATCAAGCATGGGCTACTCTACAAGATGGTCAACAAGAAGTGGCTCCCCTACATCTGACCTTCCTCTCGAACTGACATCATCCTGGAAGGCCATTCTACTGTTAAGCATGGTGCGGTTAAGAAGACCCATGAATGGCTAAAGTCACGCTGATACTGAGACCCAATGGTATAAACCATCCAAGAGGTTCTGGAAGCTTGTATGACCTGCTAATCCCAAAACCAGGACAACCCTCAATATCAGCACTCAGTTGTTGCCCTGACCAAACCTTTCAATGTCATGAGTATCAACGTGGTGGGTCCCTTTCCCACTGGGCTGCATGGTCACAAGTATATTATCCTAGCTATAGACCACTTAACTAAGTGAGTCGAGGCAATCTCAGTCCCTGCAGCCACCACTAAGGCTACCGCCCTATTTCTTGTTCACTCTGTTTTCACCCAGCATGTGTTCCCCCAGACCTCGCTTTCAGACAATGGGTTGAACTTCACCTCCCAGGTATTACAAGAACTAACTTCGCTATTTGGCAATACCCAGAGTTTCGCTGCCCCCTACCACCCTTCTACTAATGGGGTGGTAGAACGTGCTAACAGAACTCTTGTTTCCATTCTATGGAAGTTGTCCGCCTCAGATCCTGCCCGTTGGAACCATTATCTGCCCAGCGCCTTGCTTGCCTACTGGGTAAGCTATCACCATGTCATCAAGATGTCCCCATTTGAAGCCCTGTATGGGCGGGCACCTTGGCTACCCAGTAGCGTCCAGCCCCTGCTCGAAGCCTCCACCCCCAAGAACTCTGATTTAACTATGAGGGCTCTAGCCAATAAATTTGTCTGGCTATAAGCCCAAGCCACTTAAGGCAATATCACCACCACTGGAAGAGAGACATCCCGATCAAATCTTGGATGACCCTCCTAACCAGATTTTCAACTAGGTGACCTCATTCTCTTTTATTATAATTGACCTGGAGGCTGACAGAATAAGCTCGACGTACTGTGGTCTGGACCCTACAAAGTCATACATAAGGTGAAGTCTGAGTACTGAATTGCAGAAATCAATCAAGGGAATGTTGCAAATCGGGTGCATGGTCAGTTCCTCCAGCCATATACCCCCCTCCAACAGGATCTTGAGGGGGCCTTGTCAGTATTCAAGATAAAAATCATATTAAATTCCCATCTTCTGAATCAGGCCGTACCAAATTGGTCATCAAACCTACCCAAGCTAAATCTATTCCACGATCATCCTCACCTATTCCTGAGTCACATGGGGCAGCATCTCCACCCATTTAGTCAGGTGAGCGATGCTATCCATTAAGGACGCCCACGAGGAGGCCATTCTGGAAGATCAGTAAAGATCCTGATCAGATGAGGCCCCAATGATCCCAAAGGCACCGAGTCCCAATGCACCCTATAAATATCAAAGCCTTTTAGTTTAATAAAATATTCGGTACTCTAATCCATTGTCCCAGTTTCCTCTTCAGCGCTCTTTCCAATTTTTTAACTTTGAGCCACTGCGAACCCTGGCGCCAGACCAAAGAACTGTAGTGCCAACACATGTATTTGCGCTTCATCTGTTCCTCAAGAAATCATTAGTGACTGGGGACCCCAGTTCACCTCCATCTTTTGGGAAGAGGTGTGTAAAAACCTTCAGATTCGCCCCTGCCATTCAACTGCCTATCACCCCCAATCAGATGGGCAGACCAAGCGAGTAAACCAGTGCTAGGGACAATTTCTGCATTGTTACAACGCCGCATATCATTCAAATTGGGTTCCTCAGCTTCCCATGGCCCAGTTTAGCTACAACAACACTTTGCACTCGTCGATTGGTTGTTCACTTTTTTGCCAACCATTGCTTTAACCCTGCCTTTAACATGGAGCCCAGTTGTAGTTCCAAAGTGGAAGCAGTGGTGGACTTTGCTAAGACAATCATGAATGTTCGTCAGGGGGTGTCCACAAGCTTGGAGGCGGTTATGCTAGTGTATGAGGAGAACAATGATGGAAAATGCCAAGTGGGTCCAGCGTACAAGAAAGGGGATCCCGTGATGCTTGTTTCTCGCAACATCCCTATCAAGCAGCCATTAAAAAATCTGGGTCCAAAGCGGATTGGTCCTTACCGTGTAGTTAGAAAGGTGGGTCATGCCTCATACCAGTTGGATCTCCCCTCCGCGTTATGGATCTTCTTCATCTTTCATGAGAGCAAATTTATGTTGTTTGAGGGCCCCCCCCCTGCAACTCCCAAGGCTTATCTCGTGGATGGGGCGCCAAAGTTGGAAGTGGGGGAAATAGTAGCCTCCCGCCATGTTAAGAGAGGTCTTGAGTACCTGGTCTCCTAGAAGGGGTTTGACGCGGCGAAGAACAATTGGGTGCCGGCATGTGACTTTGTACATGTAAGTCCTGATCAAATCCTTCCATAATTGTTTCCCTGAGGCTGCAGGATCAAAGCCCAAGCCAGCCGTTGCTGCTAAGAAGTTGTCACCCGCACATAAGAACTTCTCCTTAGCTAACGCCCCTGGAGGGGGTGGAGCCCAAGAAGGAGGAGAGGGTAATGTCATGGTTGGATGACTTAATAGTGGGAACCAACGCCAAGGATAAGGCTGGTTGACAGGAGGCCCAGAAAGGAAACTTCAGGCTCTTTCCTGACCTGAAACATATTTTAGACCAACTCTGGGTACAAGCAAAATATGCTCAGGTTGGTACTAATGGTGTGAAAAACGCCCACCCTTTGTCTCGTCCCAGACACTAAAACAAACGATCTATTTAATGAATGAAGACGGTATGATTTGGTTAATTGTAAAACAAGGGTTCAAATCCCATTTGAGTTATGAAATCATGTGCTCAGGTAAAATACAGCTTCATTCACTCACTCGAGTGAAGGCACTTTTGGTGTATTTTACCAAATTGAATGGAAGCATTTGTCTATTGTAGCGTCAAGGCTTGGGTGCACTTCCACAGACCCATAATTACCCCAACCCATTTTTGATATGTTTTTGCAACCAACAATCCTTGTTAGTTGACTTTCACAGGTAATTTACCCATTTGCTTACATTTTTTATGGTTCCTTGGGCGAACTTGGGTGCAGACCTCTTCGAGAAGGTCTCCAACTATGTTGGCCACTACATACTTTCACAATTTACAAAAGTTTTGGGTGCTCCCTTGGGCCGTTCCAGTCCCCTCTAGATCGAGGCGCTCAAACCTCCTGGCACCGATTTACACTTGATTATGGACTCCCCTCTGGGGTCCACTCAAGCGGTGTTGTTTCTAGCTTACCTGGTCCTGTATATCGCGCTCTAAACCCTAGCCTTGGGTCCCTTTTGTATAGGCACCATTTGAGGTGCCTCGTTTCCCATTCTCCTAATGGCTAGTTCCCTAGCAATGTTGGTTTGCATCCCACACCACCTCGCTGGGAATGAGAGAGTTACAGAAACTCTCTTGACATAGACCCAGCTTATGGCAGATCTATATCAGTGCTTTTGGCTAAACTTACTTACAGACCCAAGTTAGTAGGCCCAAACAGTTCATCGCATATGTTCACCTCCTACCAGTGGAGGCTATTTACAACATCTATATTATTGAGAGCCCAAGGGACTTTGTGTTGGGGACACCCCCTCAGTGGCCCTGGTCAAAATCATCATTGAAAAGGATTCCACTGAAGACCAACAGCGGATAGTTCACAAATAATGGAAAAGTATTAAAATTTATATTTAGCCTTGACCTAAAACTTTGGACGAATGAATAGGGACCTCCATCATGTGGAGACTGGGGACGCTCCCCTCTTCTGGTCCCGATCTTACTGAAAAAGTAAAGTTGAACAATCCCTAGCGGTGGAGCTTAGACAACTGCTCAAAGCCAGACTATTAGTGCCTTTGTGAAACCCTTAGGCCTCTCCCCTCCTGCTGGTTTGGAAGAAGGAAGTCAGTAATTATGTGATAATGGACTATTAAAAGCTCAACTCCATCATCAGAAAAGTACAGTTATCTTTTGCCTAAAATTGATGACTTACTTTGACTGCTCACCAGATTGCAGTACTTTTCCACAATGGACCTTGCAGTTGGATATTGGAAAGTGGAGATCACACCCAAAGACTGAGCCAAGAATGCGCTCATAGCCAACAAAAGGATATTTGAGCTTACAAGTATGCCCCAGGGCCTCTTTAATGGCTGGACACTTTTCCTAAAGCGTTATCGCTGGGATTATTGGATTTTGAAGCTGTACTGTGTCATCATCTACTATGATGACTTCACTGTCTTTAGACGAACCTTTAATGGACATATTGAGCATCTTCAGAAGTATTTGATCCGCTTTGGAAGGCTTCAATAAAGCTCAAACACTCAAAGTGCTCCTTATTCCAATCAGAGATGGGGTTTCTGGGATACAATGCCTCAAAAGTGTGCATACAGCCTTACCAGACAAAGTTGACGCCATAAAAAAAAAGGTATTGAGCCCTTAGAGTCTAAGGGATATTCAGGTATTCCTTGGTTTTATGGGATACTATCTTCAGTTTATGCCTCATGTGCTGATCTAGCTATGCTCAATTTTACCTCCTGCAGAAGAACGTGCCTTTTTAATGGCGACTGGAACAAGACAGGCTTTTTATGCATTGAGGACCAATCTTCACACTAAACTCATTTTAGTCCACCCACGCTTTAACCAACCCTTCTTGCTGTTCATGGATGCAAGTGATATCACCGTCAAGCCATCATAGCTCATCTTGACGAAAATCAGTCCAATCACTCTTGTGGCCGATTTTAGCAAGACTCTGAGTAAGGCTGAACGGAACTATAGAGTTACTGAGTGGAAATTCCTGGATGTCTTGCTATAAATCAAACATTTTGGCCCTATCTCTATGGCACCCACTCTACCATTGTCATCAATAATTCCTCATTCCAGTGGCTCCAACAGATCAGGGACCCAGATGGCCGTTTAGCCAGATAGGCCCTAATACTGCAGAGCTACTATTTCACCATTCTTTATTGTGTAGGCGCAATTCACCAAAACGCTGATGACCTCTCCAGGATGCCGATGCTGGCTGCCTTAACCCTGGAGGAAGACTGACTGTATAATCTAATTGGTCAACCCAAACATTGGGAGTTGGAAACGCCTGAAGTCCAAGATGATCTCTGAAGATGACCTGGTACACTCAGATCAAGGACGGGCTGCTATACTAGAGGGTCAATAAGAAATGGCTCCCTTATGTCCAACCTTTTTCCTGAACTAATGGTATCTTAGAAGTGCCATATGACTGGAACATGGGGCAGTTAAGAAGACTCACAAATGGTTGAAGTCATGGTGTTACTGGGACCAAAAGTTGGAAATCATCCAAGAGGTCCTATAGGCCTGTTTAACTTTCCAATTCCAGTACCAGTCCAGTCCTTGTATCAACGCTCAGTCTTTGCCCTGACGGGACCTTCAAATGTCATTATCATTGATGTAATAGGCCCTCTTCCCACTGGAATTTATAGTCATAAATATATCCTCCTAGTTGTAGATCATATAATAAAATGGATCAAAGAGATTTTGGTCCCTGATGTCACTGCAAAAGACATGGCTTACTTCCTTATTCGATATGTTTTCACCAAGCATGGATGCCCACAAACCTTAATTTCAGGCAATGGATAAAATTTCACCTCGCAGGTAGTTCAATAACTTACTTCACGTTTTATGGCACTAAATAAAGTTTCGCCACCCCCTAAAAACCCATCTAATAATTGACAGTGGAACGCGCTACCAAAGCCATTGTCTCTATATCATGGAAGATGGCCGCCTCTGACCCTGCTCGCTGGATCCACTATCTACCCAGCTCTTTGCTTGCATACATAATAGGTTACCACCAAGTCATTAAAATGCCCTCTTTGAAGCTCTATATGGACGTGCTCCACGGCTCCCAGCTAGCATTCAGTCTTTTCTTAAAACCTCCGCTTCTGATAACTCCAATCTAACCATGAGGCCTTGCTGACGAAATTATCAAACTTGAAACCCTAGCCACGCAAGGCATTGTTGCCACTACCAAGAGGGAGACATCCTAATTTAATGCCATATGACCCTCTTTACATATTTTTTAACTTGTACCTCTCATTCTCTTCTATCAGCCTAGAGGCCAACAGAATAAGCATGACGTTCTTTGGAATAGACCTTATAATGTCATTTCACAGTGTGAACTATGAGTAATCCATTGTCAACATCAATCAGGGGGAAGTGGTGATCAAGTGCATGGCCGATTTTCTGGCCCTATACTCCCCTCTGACAAAATCTTAAAGGCTTTGTCAGTTTTTTGAGATGACGATTTAGCCAAAATCCCTGCTCTCAAACTAAGTTTTGACTAATTAATTCTCAAACCAGCACAAATGGAACCTCATCCTAAAAAGCACTGAACTAGATTTGGTCAGGAAGCATCACATGTACGAGAATCTTTAGAATCACCTTCAGGAATCCTGTCCCCACATCCTGAATCTTGAGAGGTGCCAAAACATTGCCGCAGCAACAATGATGATGCAGTACAATAAGGCGTCAGCTAAGAGATCAATCATGAAGGCAGTAAAAGATCCAGATTCTTTAGGCACAAAGGTCTCTTAGGCACTGTCCCCACATGCCCTATAAATATTAATGCTTTCTAACACAATATTAATCTATATTCTTTCCAGATTTTCGTTTTTTAACCTCTCCACTAATTTTTAGCTTCAAGCCAATTTTCAAACTTCACTGACAGTCAAGAGAACTGTTACACCTAGAATGCTAAAAGGATATATGCTCATGTAAGCTGGTAGGCAATGAGCCCACCATGTCAACTTTAACAGCATATAAAGGGCTTAATGGGGCCATAACTTGGTTTTGATATTAAGGGTGGCCTAATCTTGCTTTATGAAAGTTAGGCATTCCTCTAATACTTTATGGATTAGTCTCAACCACCCCATCCCAGTATCATTGTTTTCTAAACCACTCATCGGTCTTCTTAACATAATCATGTCCCAAAATTAAATTTTCTTTAAGGTTGACTTCAGTTTATGAAGAAGGGTGTAAATATGGCAGCCACTTCACAATTATTTCTTCTATAGCTTTCCCTCTTCGTTAAGTGTGCCTTTATACATACTTTGCAACTCAGCCTGGACCTCAAGGCCTGTAATTTACACCTCTTGGGCCATTAAATAAGAGTGTACAAAAGATCTTCTTTAAAGTCAATACTGCCAATACAGGCATCCTCAAGAGCCCATTCTCATTTTGATGATTTACTTCAGCACAATGGATGATAATGAAGTTGTACTTCTAAGTGTAGAACCTTTATTATCAATATACAGTTGGGGCTTTTCATATGTTTTAACTATCAGAGTGAAATGTGGTCAGTGACAACTGTTAAGTTAATCTTATACATTTATGGATTAAATTTTTATTACTAAAAGCACACCTAGGAACTCTCATTAGGTAACAATATTATTCCACTAAGCCTTCATTAAGGCTTTTATAATAGTCCACCATATGGTCACTTAAATTCTCTTTGTGTTGTAGTAAAAGGCTCCATTTTTAAGGAGAGTGTCTATAACTCTCCTGTTCCCAGCATGGTAGTGCATGGTGCACAGGCCCAACGCCAGGAAACTAGTCGTTAATAATAAAATTAATAGAGCCTCGCAGAGAATGCTTGAGCTTTAATAACTTAGGAAGAGGGTGGTTAGCGGTAAATAGGTAAACCAAAACTGAACTAACAACAAGATTGGAGTGAATCTTGAAGTGATTTTACTCAAGCGGTGCTTGAGTGATAGTGTATAGGCGACTCAGATTAGAGGAAACCTGGGCGGCCCAATGGTGCATGAGCGGAGAGATTTACAGTTGTTAAAATTAGTTAACTAACGTTGCATGAGACCTCCTTGAAGAGGTCCGCGCACAGGTTCATCCAAGATAACATATATAATAAGTATAAAAACAAAGGGCTCATTATTAAGGGTGAAGTCGACCAACGAGAGAGATTGATCTTAAGTTGACAATTTATAAGGAAAATTAGTAGTGAATCAATGGAAGTGATGCTAAGATAAGGTTCACCAATAAGCACACGCCTCCATTAGGCAGTGTGCTATACTTGGTAATCAACCAAACTTGGGTTATTGATCGTAGGCAAGGATGACTAAGCTGGAAATTTTGAAAACTGAACGGGTTTCAGGACCTCATTCACCAAAAAACGAAGTGAACCATCATTTTTAATCATAAAGCTGATTCTTAATGCACCTGCTGCTATACAGGGCCAAAATTCTCTTACATCCTTAGGGCCAACCTTGGCATACCTCGCCTTAACTAGCGTTGCTCCAAGGTATGTTTGAGGTCAGGGAGGCCTGCTAACTTCACCCCTTTGGCCTTATGACATGCAGCTTTGTCCTTGGTATTTTCCCCCATTATTATGCCATCTTTAAGACATTAAATTACCCTCTCGTCCTTTTGGGGCTCAACCCCTCCAGAGGCTTGCGCCATGGAAAAGTTCTTATGGGCTGGGGCAACTTCATAGCGGCAATGGCTTACTTTGACTGAGATCCAGAGGCCTGGAGAAAACGCTTGTGGAAAACGTTGATCATGTCTTGGGAATGTGCGGAGCTATGTGCTGGTACCCAACTTTTTCCGCACCATCAAAATTTTTCTAGGATACAGGTACTCAAGCCTTTTTTTTAAACAGCGGGAGGCTACTATCTCCTCTACTTTCCACTCTGGCGTCCCATCCACAAGATAAGCCTCAGGAGTCTCTGATTGGGGCCCTTAAACAACGTCAATTTTTTTTCATGAAGGATGAAAAAGATCCAAAACAAAGTGGGAAGATCTAACTTGTATGGGGCATGGACCACCTTTCTGACAAAGCAGTAAGGGCCAATCTTCTTAAGTCCCAGTTTTTTGCATGTCTGCTTGATAGGGATGTTTCAATAATCAGCATCATGAGATCCTCTTCTTTGTACTCTGGACCCACTAAGCTCTATGGCATCGATGTTCTCCTTATAAACTTTCATTTCCACCTCCAAACTTGTGGAATTCCCATGGTGTATTTCCTTGATAGTCCTAGCGAAGTCCACCATGGCTTCAGTTTTTGATCCACAACTAGGTTCCATATTGAAAGAGGTACTAAACCCATAGTTTACAAAAGATGGAGAACAACCTTAGATGCATGAAAAGTGTTGTTTTAGCTTACTGGACCATTGGAAGGTGAGAAACCTAATCTGAATGATCTGCGGTGTAAAGCCACAGAAATTGTTCCAAGCACTGGTTTACTCGTTCAGTATTCCCATCTTATTGGAGGTGGTAGGCAGTTGAACGTCAGGGGCGAATCTGAAGAGTCTTGTAACAGATGAGGCTCCTAAGGCCCAGCCCGCACCAGCCATAAACCCAGACCCTACTCCTCCAAGAGTAAGGTCAATAGCCGTACCAACCCCAAATGGTCTTGTCCAGATGGACAGCCTTGCCAGGCACACCAGGCCAAGGTGCGGCCAAATGGCCTCTTTCGCCTCAGGAACTCTGGAACCATCCACTTTCCTTCCAGAGCAACGCACACTCAAAAGGATCCCAGAACATCCACCCCCTTCCCTTCCTCCTGTTGCCTCGCCATCTTCGCCCCCAACCTTGCTTTAAATAGATCCAATTGATATTATATTAAATAAAACAATTCTAGCGAATAGCGGCCTTTATTGGGATGAACTTGAGTTTCAGAATAGAATTCCAAAGTGAGGTCCATTGGGGCTGACCTCGCTTTTAAATACTACTAAAAAAGGCTAAAGGCATTGGTTGTAATGAGGGGTGCAAAAGCCTTTAAAATTGATGGCATCCTGGAAACTCGTCAGTGTATGGGGGAACCTCAAGACAGACAACCAATTAAATAAATGATAGATTAAAACTATCCCATTATCAGCCCAATTAAGAAAAACCTATTTGGAATAACAGAATTGCAACCATCGACATACATAAATCTAATAATTCCCAGCCTTATAAGATTCATGTACAATCGTTGATTGTTAAAGTCTTACACAACTCTTCCAAAAAGGCAGAGGTAAACTGGGGTCCACAATTGCTAATAATCTCTTGTGGGACCCCATGAAGAGCAAACACATGAGTGACGAAGATCCTAGTCATCTCAGCTCCAGTTACTGTGGTTCTGCAATGAATAAAGTTGGTGAACTTCATAAGATGGTCCACCGCTACCCTGATGGCAATGTAGCCATCAGATACAGGTAATTTCACAATAAAATTCCCTGATAGGGAAGTCCAAGGCTCTTCCGCCTTTTAAACTGGTACCAACAACTCCACTAGTAGTTGTCAATTTGGTTTCATTTGATTACAGAACAGGCACTCTTTACAATATCTGCCCACTTAAGTGGTTAAGCCCTTCCAATTGTAAGTGCGGCGAATTAGCTCAAGAGTCTTCACCTTCCCAGGATGACCAATGGCGATTCTGTCATGATGGTCCTGGATGATTTCCAGGCGAAGTGGTCATGTGGGAACCCATAAGCGCCTTGAAACCACACCATCTCATTCTTTAAGTGATAACCCCTGGTTAGATCCTCCTGATTCAGCGCGCTCTTAGCAAGGATCATAGTATATTCAGCTGACAATGGCTGTGAAAGGACTATCTTTCTGAAATAACTATATTCCTCTGCCTTTTCCAGAGGGGAGAGCTCTGCCCATGGGCCAAGGAAGTGGGAGGTTGAGACACAGTTTTACCTGTGGAATTATCAACTGATTATTATGCACTTCTACCTCTTCAGATTGGGAGATAAAGCAGGGTGCAGCTCAAATCATCCTCCAAACAATTCTTGACCTTAGTAAACTCATAATAAAATGCAAATTGGGCAAGGGTCTCATGGCAGCGGGTTTTCCATGGGGTCAAGACATGAGGTGCACTAAATATAATATGACACGGTGATCTGTACGTATTGAAAGGGTCAGGAAGAACCATGCAGGTGATACCACCATTAAGTCAGCGCCTCAACCACTGCTAATAACTCTTTATCATATACAGCGTAACTTAACTCTAGTAAAGACATCTTCCTAGAAAATATTCCACCGGATGCTCTATTCCATCTATCCTGCTTGCAATAAGACAGCTGCTATGGAAAAGTTGGAGGCATCAGTAGACACAATGACTCCTTTTAGGATCAACATGGCGAAGGATAGACGTGGACAACAGGGTGCACTTTACTTCTTAGAAGGCATCCTGCAACATGAAGGGCCACTGGAGCACTTTAGCTTCACTCGCCTTATACAAGGGCGTCACTACTCCAGAAATATTCGGTGTGAACTTCTTAAGGAACGTACACATCCCCAAAAAGCTCCTCAATTCCTTGACTAAAGTTAGTGTGAGCTACTTATGAATCGCACTCTCCTTGTCTGGAGTTCTTATCTGTCCTTGGCCAAACATGATGTTGCCCAGAAAGGTAACCTGGGACTTAAAAAATTCACACTTACTGATCTTCAGCGTAAGTATGGCTGCCTTTAACTGCTCCACCACTTGCCAAAGGTGTACTTATTGGGACTTTTGATCTTCGGATAACACCAGAATATCATCCACGTAGGCAACCGTGCTTACCCCCAGAAGGTCCCCCAAAGCTGCATCAATATGGCGTCGAAAAATATCAGGGCATTTTTGAGCCCAAAGGGCATAACCTGAAATTGGAAAATATCTTTCTGGTACAGAATGCGGTTAGCCACTCCTGGCCCTTCTTAATATGGATCTTATTTAACGCGTTAAGCAATCCAGTATGTAGAAGACTTTCACTTTCTCCATATTACATTCAATCTGTGAGTCCAAAGGGATGGGATGTAAATCTAGCACAGTGACATTATTTAGGTTTCTATAATCTATTCGAGGGCATAAAGTACCATCAGCTTTCTCCATGAAGTGAAGTGGGGAGAATACTGAGGAGGTAAGCTGAAAAATCGCGCCTTTGGCTAACTTCTTCTTAGCCCACATATCTGATGCTGCTTTCTCCCGTACAGTTAAAGGGTAAATCGGGGAGGATATATGCATCATATCAACATTGAGATTGAGCTCTCAATTAAACTTTGAATGAGCAGTTAAAAATTATTGGCTGAAGCCGCATCAAACGAAGATTCCAAACCCTCCTAACAAGAAGGTAAATGTACCTTTTACGAGGGCTTCAACAATGAAGCGAGACTGAGGGTGTAGATATTGTGCCAGAGGGGCAAATCGCCCTGGAAGTTAGCCTCAGATAAAGGAACAATTAATAAGCGACCATTTTTTAATGTTAAGGATAGCGTATTGTCTCTCAAGTTTGTCCTGATGTCAGACTTTAGCCACCATTCCACTCCCAAAATATTGGGGTAAAAAAGGATTTTGATTTCTTGACAGCGGTCCATCAAAAGATACTTGTCCACTTTAAATCCATAACCCTAGTACCTTCAGGGTGGGAATACCTTGAAAAGCCCTTCCCCTAAAAATACCACCTGGCAAGTAACTAAGCTCAAGGTTATTGGCTAGGTTCTGGTCAATGAAATTCTTAGAGGCTCCAGTATCCACCAAAATAGTTGTGCTGATTTTTCTAAAAGGGATGAAAGGTAGCAGTCAACAAAAGGTATCCAGAATGATTTTTATTCAAAGCAGATAACGCCAACACCTCGCCAGAAAACTCTTTATTAGGTATAAGCATGCCACCAGGATAATTTTTTGCATCATAAAATGGAAGAGGGATGATTGGCCACTATTACTATTGAGGCCATATAACCCACCATATCTTCAGCAATTGCATAAACACTTTTATATTAAAGAGTAATTCCTTTCCACCGCCTGGGTTCCGCAGATCGGTCTGGTGGTCAAGCGTGGGTTCACTGGGGTGATTTGATACAAAGAAATGGTGTCCATAATTGGCTCATAAGAGAATAAACATGGTTTAGTTGTTTATATGTCAACGTCATTATAAAACGCGTTTTAGTCATGAACAACCCTATTTCCATTTTGGCAAAAGGTTGTCCAATGTTATCCAGGGCCATCACCACCAAGCCCGCCATTGAGTATAGTGCTTGCACCAGCTGAATGCAGTGCCAAAAAACCAGTTTATTCAAGTTGATTTTATTATTTTTGGTGGAAAGTCAGGGAATCACGACTCTTGGATCACAAAGCCTCCGTATCCACTGGTACAAACAAGAAGGGTATATAATTTCCAGTTGGAGGTAGTAAGAATACCGCCAAAATGCTATAACCTTTGTAAAAAGAGTAAGCAGTGCTGAGACCCACCACAGCTGTGGCCAACAGCTGGCGCAAACTGTTTACACTTTGTACAAGTCCCACATGGAAAAGGTATGTGCACATAAAAGAAAGTGGTTGGTTGACTAGTGTAAAGGAGAGTGTTTATAATCCTCCTGTTCCCGCCGTGGTAGTACATGGTGCACAGGCCCAACGCCAGGTTACTAGTCATTAATAATAAAGTTAATAGAGCCCCAAAGAGGGTGCTTGAGCTGTGTCAGACACTTTCCCTCCAGGCTTCAAGATAAAGTTGTTTTGGGGCATAATCGGCCAAAAAGGGGAGATATTGGACATTTACAAGTCCCCAATAAAAAACTTGACTTAATTATGAATGACAATTTTATCAGCAAAAGATCCTGGCTGATTCCTTATGGAACCCCACAAATTGGTGTAACAAATTTTGAATACACTACGAGCAATAAATCAATATCCAGCAGTCTGATTACTCTGACCATGAAGCGGACCATGGGGCGTCCATTGGAAGGTAAATCCCCAGCCATGACCAGGTCCATTCAAGCACCTACGCAGGGACCACCCCTTTTTATAGGCGTGGTGGGGGTCCCCCAAGGTAAAATGATTTTATCAAATGGGGATTGGCTAAAATTTATCAAATCATTACCCCATGGGTACGTCTTAGCTATCCATAATTCACCATCCATCATTCAGCCCAAGTGAATCGAGTTTTCCAAGCTTTGATAGGCTAAAATTACATTTTAACTAATTTTGAATACTTTAAGCTATGTGAATATTGAGCCTCGATTTAAATACTACTTAATGATTTATTACATATATTCTCTTTTTATCCCCACAAGGCACCTAAAAAAACCTCTTTAAAACTAAACAAATTTAGTATTTGTTTATTTTTGTTATTTTCATATAAGTATCGAGTAAAGCCCTTCAATCATATTATTGGATTCATGGTACAAGAAGCACCAGCGAGACTTTTCCCAAACTGAAATACAACAAGTGGTGCTCACTACAGGGTGCCTGTACACCACAAAAACTACTAAATTAATGGAAATAAACCATCACTAGCTCTCTTACTGAACTCCAACTAGCTAGTGCTCTGTCTCACCTTAAACGTCTCAAGCAGCACTCACTACAATGCCATGTTATAAGAAAAAACCCTCTGCTAGACAAGTTCATACCTGGTGAGGGCAGTATTACCTCTTTCTTATATGTTTATGAATCTGCGATGGATGGAGCAACTGACAGGCAAAAAGTTTAGTACATTCTTTCTTGCTTAAATTTTTTTAGCACAAGAAAGCATGGTCACCACCATGGTCAACCTCAGCACTTGGGAGGAGGTTAAGCAAGCGCTTCTTGATGAATTTGGCTCCGAGCAGAGTTTGCAATGGTAAAAACAGGCTTTTATGTGCCTTAGTCTGCAAGAGGGAAAATTGATTACCACTTCTGTTGAGCGCTTCTATACTAAATCTCGACCTTTGTTGCTTGCCTAAAACCTCCCTCTCAATGATGCAATTGCAGCTATATTGGCTGGCTTAGCATCTCATTCCTTCTTAACAATTCATCTCTCTTCCATAAAGCACAATTTCACATCTGTATGAGATATCAAGGAGGCCTTATTAACAGTTGCTGACATCTATGAGCTTGACCCTACAGAAGGATTTCTGAGTCAAGAATCTAAGCCGACCAGTTTAGCAGCTACTACAGCTGTTTCCCTCTGTAAACCTGCTTTTGCGGAGTTGCCTGTCATAAGATTGACTATGGGCTCTGCTAGTTAGCAGGCTAATCAGTATGGAGAATGGTCAGCCCTTGCCTTTTCGCCTTAGGCAACGGGTTCAGCAGCGCTGGCTAACCCCTTGGCATATCACCTACACCATTTGAGGATCCCCTAGCCTAAACTCTAACCAACAAAATAAATAATAAAACTTAAAACAAAAGGTAGATTATTTAAAGGCAAATATTTATTTAAAGGGAAGCGCCAGGTGTCTATACTATTTACAAAAGGGCTACTGGACCTACCGCTGACCTATTGGCTCTTCCGCTGGTTCTTCCAGCCAACCACTCTTCTTCTTCTACTACATTATTCTCTTCCCTGGCGTTGACACTCTCACTCCATACTTCCCAATATCTTAATTTCTTTTGGCTCATCCTCAGCCTTAAGTCACTGGTGAGGCATATAAATAATTATTTTAAATAAATGTCAACTTTGGATTTGACCTTCAAGTTGATAATAATGTGCTGGAAACAGCTTTGGTCACTTGCTTTTGACTCAGAATATCTCAGCATCTCGCTGACATCTCTTCTCAACTTATATAAGTTGACTGATTAGGGTGTCAGACATTCTCTTTTCCAATATAAGGAAAAGAATGTTGGAGGAATTAGTGTTCCCAATTCTGCTCTTATGATTGGCCCATCACCTGCCAGATTTTTAAATAATAATGTGGATATAAATGATATGAGTACCCACAACGAAAAGACCTTAATGGATTCTCGGTGGAAAACTAACAACCGGAAAAATATGGTTTATCATAAGAATCAGCTTAAAAAGGGTAATAAATAATAATAGGAATACTCTGACTCCTCAGTCAAATTCATGGAGTATAATATCACACGAATCAGAACCTCCACAAGGCAAGAAGATTTTGCTATTGATGATTGGGTACAAGTTAACCATTCATTATCATCTGAGTCTAACCACTGCTGAGGTGCAAAGATTTTACTTGAAGATGATAGGGTAAAAATTATTCAATCATTACCATCTGAGTCTGACCACTGCTGAATTACCCAATTGTTACTATCTGAGTCTGACCACCGCTGAGGTGAAAAGATTTTACTTGCTGGTGATTGGTTATAATATATCAAATTGTTACCGCATGGGTCAGTTCTGCTTCCAAAAAAATTTTATCTTTGATATGATAGGCCAAAATCTTATATTTCCTAATTTAGATAACTGAGCTTTGCATTCTTTTGCCTCAATACCCCTGGTCTCGAAAATCAAACTAGTTTAAATAGGAAAATCTAATATTGACAAAGGGACTTTTCTAGTTTTTGCCCTGCCTGTATAATAAAAAACCTTAAAAAGTGTTATTTTATACTTTTATTAAAAAGTACATAGCTCTCTTTAAAATATTATTTGTGGCATCCATTGGTGGATCCCACAAATTGGTGCTCACTACAGGGGTCAAACCCCCTGAATACTTTAATAAGTATTAACACAAAAATGGAGAGTGTCACCCGTTGGGTGTGAAATGAGGAAGGGACTGAAGAAGAGGATCAAATGGATAGCCACACTCTTTCAATGTTTAAAGAAGAACAAATTGAGCCCATATTTTTACCTGAGTCGCATCGCATCACTTGGCTAGCCTTAGAATCTGTAAGAGATCTTACTCATGGCATCCTTAATCCAGGCGACATTGCATCTTGCAAACAAGCGTCGTTGGTAGAGGAACGCCACTTGTTTTTCTATGAGACTAGTGTCCTCCCAGAGACCTACAGCCAGCTTACAAATTTGACCACCTATGTCTGCAAGGTTACTCACCCTGCTTTGGTCCATATAATGAATCTCTTAGCCAGCCATCATGAAGAGCTTCATCGACACCTAGATACCCATTCAATCTGAATTCAGCCTATGAAAAGCTGTATCAACTGACCCAAACATCTTGGGGCAGTTAAATCTGGTATGGAAGCTAATCGCAACTTCATCATATAGCTGCATGACCGACTTACTACTATGGACACTGGGATTGTAAAGTATGTTGAGGAGGCCATAAAGATATTCCGGGATGAGCTGAACGCATCCTCCACTAGCACCCGCTCATTGTTGAAGAAGTTTGCTAAAGAACTTGAAAAGCAAAATGAGCAAACGTGTCATGATCTTTCAGCCCATGACTCTGTCCTTCATGAGAAATATGAACAGCGTGTGGCTGTGGTGGAGCGACAATTAATTCAGGCCTTTTCACAAGTAGATGAGCTTGAATGCTGTCTGTCGCTTGAACCATCTAGCACCACCACCACCCTCGCGACCAAGGATGTTCAGCTAGGAAAGAAGCTAGCTCTCAAAGCTTCGTTGGAAAATAATAAATATTTGGCACGTTGTCTGACTGAATGCAAAATCGAAGCACAAGGAATAAAAGCTTTGCTGGAAAGCCCTGTGCTGTTGAAGGAAGTATACAGCCAATTAATGCAGATCAAGCGGAAGTATGAACAGATTGATGAGGGGGTACAAGGCCCCAGCTCCCACTCTCGTGACGATGAAGAGTGTAAAAAAATGAAAGAAGAGCTGAAGAACCGCGTGAAAGCCATGGAAACTGCTCAATTAAGTCTAAGCTCAATGGTGGCACAACTTCGTTTTAAGTCTCTGCAATGGAAAACCGAGTGGAAGACTTTGAAACTCATCAATCAGGGATTGAAGCTCAACTAAGACTATGCGAATCTGGGCCTTTAGAAGCCCTACCTAAAATGGAAATCTGGCTTGAAGCCATGCAGGATCAGTTTGATCGCCTTTCAAGGACCTTTGAACTGTTGAGCTATCGCTCTGAAACCCTAATAACAGAAGCTCCAGCTATCCATACCCTTACCAGGAATGACAACCATTCATTCAAACCAACTTTTAAACACAAGTTTATTATCGGCGAGGGTAGCATTGCTTCGTTTTTATACGTTTATGAAGCAGCTATGGAAGGGGCAACTGATCTTCAGAAGGCCAAGCACATCCTTTCCTGTTTGGGCTGCATGGCACAGGAGGTGATGGTCCCACATATGGATGCTCTTAGCACCTGGTCCGAGGTTAAAGAGGCCCTCATAAACACGTTCAGCTCAAAACAGGCTTTAAGCATGAAAAAGCAAGCCATTATGCGTATGAGCATTCGAAAAGGGGAGTCAGTGGTCATCTTTGTGGAACAATTCTATATGGAAGCACAGACGTTGTTAACCTCAAAAGTTGACTTTAAATGATGCTATAGCCGCTGCTTTGACTGTAGTGGCTTCTTACCCATCGCTAGCAATGCACATCACCTCCGTTAAATGCTCTTTTCATACCGTTCAAGACATCAAGGAAGCATTAATAGATGTCACTGATTTTCATAAGCCTGAAGTTCCACATGGAGAAGTATCTCGTCCTCACTTTTTAACCATTGAGGATTCAAAGCCTAAGCCACGAGCCCTAGCTATTGAGGACAAGAAGGAGCCCCTTCAGATAATGGGCCCAAATGAGCAAAACCCCAAAGCAAAATGTCCTGAACGCCCTCAGTGAAAATACTGTGACAAGTTTGGCCACATGGAGGCTATGTACTGGAAAAAAGAAAGCTGACGCCAAGGAACAGGAGCAGGGAAAAGAAATGTCAGCATAGGGAAAGGCACACCTATTGCTGACAAAACTCATGTGCTTAAACATTCAAACAACTTATGCCATTACCTCGCGTCACAATTACCCCAGGGGATGATTCTGAGGGGGTACGGATGAGGTCGGCTATTATGCTGTAGGAGCACCTGCTGAAGTGGAAGTTCCCGATTGCTTGAATGCTGGAGGAGTAGATGAGGCCACCATACCTAAAGAGACATATCTCTGCCAAGTTTTAGGGAAGCTAATTGTCATCAATACTGCCAGTGACGCAGATGAGGTGTTGTCTCACCTTATTCGCCCTCTCCATCATGGCCATATCATGCAGTCCATCCAGGAAAATTACCCCAAGACCGCGTGCAAATTAACCTCAACTTTTTATCTCAAGGAGGTCTTAGCGCTATCACCCACTTTTGGGGGGATACTTACAAAGGTCGAAGTGGTGATTTAAAAAGTTTGGGTGATGGCCTTTCTAGATACAGACTCCCCAGTAAACGTAATCTCCTCCAAGCTGATGAAAAAGGTCAAGCTTGCACCTGACTTGGAGTACAACCAAGACTTTGGAACCGCTGGTCCTAACAACACCCGCGCACTTGGTGCTTACTCATCACTTCCCATTCATATTAGTAAGCTTATCCTATTGGCACCCGCAGTGGCTTTGGATAACAACACCTATGATATGCTTATAGGTACTCAGTTTATGATTGAGTATGATGGCATTATCAATATGAAGCAAGGGTTCTTGTCATTGCTTGATTATGAAGCTCCCTTAGCTCTAGCCAATACCAAACCCAGCAAGAAGGATTACTCTTACATGTACACCAACCTCGTAGAAACAGCGACTAAAAAAGGGCAGGCTGCCAATAGCTCTGCACCCTCCTTTCTACCTCTCAAGTGGATAATAAGGCATTACACTACCATAACCAAAACACCCCTACCAACATTCTTAAGGGGGGCAATGTCAGACATTCTCCTTTTTGATTTAAGGAAAAGAATTTTGGAGATATAGTGTTCTCAATTCTGCTCTTATGATTGGCCCATCACCAGCCCAATTTTTAAATAATATTGTGGATATCAATGATATGAGTACCCACAACGAAAAGACCTTAGTGGATTCTCGGTGGAATTCTAACAACTGGAAAAATATGATTTATCATAAGAATCGGCTTAATCAGCGCTTTTCTTTCTCATAACAATCACTTTAGTTACTACGATTTGATTCGAACAGCAAATTTGGATAATCACACACAGGAAAGATGGGCGACTTCAATAACAATAATACAACATGGGTGAGCATTGCGGCAAGTGGTGCGCTTAAGGGTGCAACTAAGGGCAAGAAACGCCCTGGAGGGGGACCAGGAACCCAATCTGCAAAGAAATCGCAAACTCAGACACCATCTGTGTTTATGGTATTTACTGTGAAGCACGCACAATACATGTACATTCAATTCAACCAACCTTTGTCAAAGGTGGAACACGGGATCAGACTCTTCCTTGGGGATGAGTCACCAACACTGTGGGAGAAAACATGTGAGGCACAGCCCTCACTTTTCCCTCACGCAGTGTATGTAGCCACCACCAACATGGGCCATGGCTGGATTGATATTGATTTTAAAACAGCCGATGAAGCCGATGCCGCAGCAAAAATCTGTGTGGAAATTGCCCTCCCTGAGGGCAAAAAAATTGTGTGCACCGCGCGCACCAGATGGAACAAAGCAAAAGCTTTGTTCATCTCCTTTGACTCGCTCCCCACCAACCTTCCTCATAAGGTAATCAAGGAGGAGCTCTGCAAAGGTCGTGTGGCCTACAGAGAAATCCAACAATTTGAATTACAGTGATTTTGCTTAATGCCCGACCTGTGCACGGGAAAAGCTATCGCTGTAATCAACCCCTTCCCAGAAGTGGAAGAGGATTTATCCAGAATTCCCTGCG
Organism: Massospora cicadina; assembly: GCA_022478985.1. Taxonomy (NCBI): domain Eukaryota; kingdom Fungi; phylum Entomophthoromycota; class Entomophthoromycetes; order Entomophthorales; family Entomophthoraceae; genus Massospora; species Massospora cicadina. The sequence goes on along the minus strand of JAKSZP010006666.1, from coordinate 29,670 downwards.
CAGCAGAATTTCACTTTGCAGATGACGGCCAGTTGGCTGCATTCTGAGTTACACCAGAATGCGCACCACCCATTTGCAACCACTGTGGCTCACTGGGCCACAAGGAACATGCATGCCCTGTAAAAGAGGGCTTAATGGAAAATGATTTTTTGTGAAGAAGTTATGGACAAAGATAAGAAAAACTTCGGCAAAAATGACTGATGGCCACCACCCATTCCGCTGGGGTAAAGATGGACTATACTCCATTGTGGAACCAGTTTCAAGTAAACTGTGTAAAGCAGCACAAAAAGCCCACAAGAGAGCAGCGGCTGAAGCGGCGGCACACGTGGAATCCGCCATTAACCACGGACAAATTCAGGAGGATATTTCAGATATTCACCAAACCAACTAATCAGAACAATATGCCCAGGTCAAAAGTTTTCACAGTAACCAGACTGAGCCACAAAGCGTCATCAGTCATGCACATACTGAGGAACAATGCAACCGCAATTTGAGTGAAAATGCGGTGCACAATGCAACAAAGTTGAACCTCAAAAATATAAAATCCAATCAACGACCCGCATCAAATCAACATGAGACCTGTGCAGGAAAAATTAATGCAAATGCAAAAAACCGCAATTCCCTTGAATCATTGGGTCAGATCAAGGGAACCAACAATGGCAGTGAAAGAGTTGGAGTACAGACATGGAGCATGGACAAAATGAGCCGCGGTGGGATATGACCAGAGGGTCCTCCCAACTGCTCCTGAGGCGCTACAGGCACCTCAGTGTCAATAGGGACGTTAAATATCGCGGGAGCCAGGGCTCATATGTCCCAAGCCAAAAAGCTGGCATTCCTGCAAAAACCTCTTGTAGACATCTTGGCCTTCCAAGAAACCCACTGCCTACAAGGGGAAGAAGAATACTGGTCAACCAGGATCGCACCATCACAATCAGTATGGACATCTCACTGTGGGGTGATAGTCCAAAACAACAAAAAATTTAAATTTACAAATTCATCATCACACTTTCACAGTCAAGTCCTGGTAGCAACAATCACATGCCAAGATGAAATAATTTCGTTAGCATGTATCTACGCACCGTGCACTGCAACTGAGAGAAAAAAAAATTTAGAAAAAATTTCTACCCTCACCCTCCCACCAGATATTATCATGTTAGGCGATTTCAACTGCTGGGATAACCCCAATACAGATCGATGGCCTAATCCCAGGGGATACCCACCTGGACACATTGAATATCGCACAATGAAGGCATCTCTTGGAACCATCTAGTACTAAAAAAAAAGGCATCTCTTGGCTTACAGGATGCTCTTCCTCCCAATTCACCAATCCTTCCCCATATGACAAGACCTAACATATGTGAGGGACTTCTCATATCAATGAGCCGTATTGACCACATCCTCATCCCACAATCCCACCACTCAAGAATCTCTAAATTTACAGCAAAAAAGATCAATTTTCTGATCACTGATTAGTTATGGTGCAGTTAGCGCAACCCAATCCCACACACAGGTGTCGCCTTGGAGAAAGCTTCACCCAGAAAATATAGGATTGCCTGAGATATCTGATTGGGTTGAAAACAAGGCTACAAACCCTGAATTCACAGCCCCATTCACTTTGGATCCCATCGGAACATGGGAAAATTTCAAAAAAGATTTAATCAACAAAACCTGACATATTGCATCACGCAAGTACACCGCGGACACAGCCACAATCAAGCTTACCTTGGCAGAACTAGACCACCTGGAAATAAATATTCTGAGATCTGGCTATAGCCCTAATTGGGGACGCAAATGGGAAGAAATTTTAGCCCAACTTAACAATCTCATCTTTAAACACCAACATAGAATCAAAGTATTGAACAAAGGTAAGTTCATAAAGGAATGCGAAACCTGTTTGACATACTTTTTCTGCCAATTCAACTCCCATGGAAACCAGCCCACATGCACACAGGTCCGCAAGACCAACAGCACTGTGGCAACTGACCCTGAGGAGGTCAAGGCGGAAGTACACCGCTATTACACCAGATTATATTGCGATTTGCCAACAGATCCACAAAAAATTAAAGAATTTATTCAAACTGCTTAGATATAAAGTGCACCACCAAATTACAATATACTATCCCTTATCACATGAGAGGAGCTTTGGGAAACAATTCGCGGTGCACCACGTAGGAAATGCCCAGGGCCTGATGGGATACCCTACGAATTTTACAAAAAATATTTTCAACAAATCGCCCCCCTCCTATTGGCGTCAATGAACCAGAGTTTGTTGGAAACACGCCTATTACCAGGAGGCCATAAATTTTACTTTATAACCTTGTATAAAAAGGGTGACAAGTTGGACCTGGCCAACTGGCACCCAATTGCACTCTCCAACACTGACACAAAAATTCTAACAAAAATTCTAGCAGCTAGATTAGGCGCACTTGCATTGACGTCCTATCACCCAACCAGTTTGTGTTTATACCAGGGCGTTCAATATGTAACAACATTCATCCTGTTGCAAATATTTGCCAATCCAAAGCAACTGGTGCCCTGGTCTTCTTGGATCAGGAAAAGGCGTATGACCATGTTAGCTGGCCATACCTAAAAGAATGTCTACATGCCTTCAAACTCCCACCAAGATTCATAAAATGGGCTATGCTCCTAACAGAATCTGCAACCATGGCTGTATGCAGCCCTGGATTCCTAACAAACAAGATTAAACCACACAGAGGGCTCAAACAAGGGGATCCCCTCAGCCCACTGCTATACAATTTCAGCTTTGACCCGCTCCTCCGAGTAACTGACTCACGTCTCATGGGGATAACCGCACAAGGACAACCAACAGTCAAAATACTGGCCTTTGCAGATGACCTCGTAGCAGGTATAGCAAACTTGAAGATGCCCGATAGCTGGAACACAATCTAGAGGAATACACCAAGGTGAGCAATGCATCGCTCAACAAAAGGAAGACAGAAATCATCCTCTTAGGCAAATACACAAACAATTGGGCCACAACATCAGAACCTCACACCAACACTCGAAGAAAAAACCCAATTATATTACCCTTTGCAACACCTCCCACCACCACTCCTGTCCGACACCTTGGAATCTGGCTAGAATCAGGGGATATGCTAATGAGACAATGGAAAGTAACCTGTTACAACGGGTATCCAAACGCGTCGCCTCCCTCAAGGGAAGAACCTCAGGATTAACAGGACGAGTTACAGTTGCTAACTCGCTCATCCTCCCAATACTGTGGTACCAGGCCCAGCGATAGCCTTCTCACCTACCTTTATAACCTCAATTCGCGCGCGTATCCAGGGCTGGCTGTGGCCTGGCTCTCACCCTCCTATACGGATGGAAACACTATTTGGCCCATGCTCAAGCGGAGGCATGGGACTAATAGATTTTGAGAGCCATGCCAATCACATCCTAGGTACCTGGATAAAGGAAATCCTTGCTCCAGACCTCCCGCAACAACATTGGTCCAGAGCAGCAAGGACTAACTTTGCACAGGCGCTCTAATTAACCAACCCACATAGTCCACCCAGTCTACTTTCATACCTTGCCAAGCACCCTACTGCAACGGGTCCACATGGAACCTCCCCTCACTTCAAACGTATTCTCTAAACTATCCGCCATATGGGATGGACCATAAATAACATGGGTACCATACAGGGAAGGGGACGACCCAGCCCCCAATTCAAATTAAGAAACCCAGAAAAACACCCCCAGAGGGATATGCTCGCAACAACCCCAAGCATAGTTAGGATAGAATACCTAGATATGCTGGACATTCCCTATGATTTAACCACACAGAAAGCAATGTGGAAAATGACACACCACCCACTCCTACAACCAAGGATAAGAGCAAACGCCAGGCGCTGTTTGAGAAGGACCTATAGGACGGCGGACCGCTCCAACTCCCTCCACAAAACATGTGCAGTATGTGGAGGGGAGGGATCCCTACATCACCGCCTAGAAACATGCCCCCCAACCAAAGCTATATGTCAAGAAGTCGCACGCCTGCTCAAGATTAAAAACGAACAGGAATTCTTGATATCAAAGAGTATCTTCGCGCTCCAGATTGAGTCACCAATCCCATCTACACTCCGCTCCCTAATAATACCCATTGCAATGTGGACAATACACACAATTGCATTAGATGCGTTCAAGGGCACGGTCCCAACCATTCATGGGATTATTAACAGATTCTATGTCCACTTACTAGAGCACTTCCAAGCCTGGCTCTATGGATATATGAGACCAAGACAAAAAGCGCTCATAGAATCATGGTTCCCACTCCGGTTCCTCCACACAGACCCTTTCCTTCACACCTGCTCCATAGCAGGGGAAACCCCCTCGGAGTAGTGCACCAACCCCCCCCCATACCTGGCATTTTCGCTGGCAACAGGGGTAACTTGAGTACCCTGGGGTGCCCAATTTTTATATTTCTTAGTTATTCTCTTAGTTTCACATATATTCGGTAATGTCTGTCCCCTGGTCAGCTTATCTCGGTTAAATAAAAACAAGAATCGGCTTAAAAAGGTAATAATTAATAATAGGAGTACTCTGACTCCTCAGTCAAATTTGAGGAGTATAGTATTGCATGGATCAGAACCTCCCCAAGGCAAGAAGATTTTGCCCATCAATTATTGGGTGCAAGTTAAGCAATCATTATCATCTGAGTCTAACCACTGCTGAGGTGCAAAGATTTTACTCAAAGATGATAGGGCAAAAATTAGCCAATCATTACCATCTGAGTCTGACCACCACCAAATTATCCAATTGTTACTATCTGAGTTTGACCACCGCCAAGGTGAAAAGAATTTACTCACTGGTGATTTGATACAATTCATCAAATCGTTACTGCATGGGTCAGTTCTGCTTCCAAAAAAATTTAACTTCGATCTGATAGGCCAAAGGCCTATATTCCTAATTTAGATAACTGAGCTTTGAATTCTTTTGCCTCAAATACCCCTGGTCTCGAAATTCAAACTAGTTTAAATAGGAAAAGCTAGTATCGACAAAGGGATTTTTCTAGTTTTTGCCCTGCCTGTATAATAAAAAACATAAAAAACCTTAATAAGTGTTATTTTATACATTTATTAAAAAGTACATATCTCACTTCAAAATATTAATTGTGGCATCCATTGGCGGATCCCACGAGGGGTCACCTTATTCAGGCAATAATGATTATACTAAATGAGGCACCATTTTTCTTCAGCCACCTAAAACTCATAATTGTCAGATCTACAGATATCAATTAATAGTACAGGCAGTGAAATCATAGATGGAAGATTAAAGCAGATACATCAGCTTTCTACTGGAAATCCCACAATGGTCCATGAATGGCACTTGGCATTGAACACTGATTCCACTGACTGATACCAATTGGATCATCCTCAGCTATTAGTCGCTGGTGATTATTATACTAATTTGGGGCCACCAATTGGCCCCACTCAAACCTATTTTCAAACTTGGCGGAATACTAATTTCAGCTCAACCCAAATTGGGGAGCAACTAACCAGAAATCACATCAAAACATACAAAATTCAGTCAATAAGCTATTCCACCAGGATTGGCCATTTTATCCTAAATAACGCTAAATCACTGGAGGATTCCATCTGGTTAAAATTTTGACATTTCCCCCCACTTAACCAGATAATAATCCTCCTACTTCCAACCTCAGCTTATGGGGTGGGCGTCCAGGGCTTGCCCCTCCCCACCACCAACAACCGCTGGAACAAAACCACAGTGGCATATCCCCACTTCCTCTTCACTAACCTTTAGCTACTTCAGCAACAACCAGCAGAGTCGCCTGTAGTGAGCACCGATGTCAGAAAATCAACTATGGGCTCTGCTAGTTGGCAGGCTAACCAGTATGAAGACTAGTCAGCCCTTGCCATTTTGCCTTTATGTGATGGGGCCAGAAGCACCGGCTAACCCCTTGGTGTGTCACCTGCACCATTTGGGGATCCCCTAGCCTAAACTCCAACCAAAAAAATAAATAAAAACTTATAAACAAAGATAGATTAGGCAAAGGAAGATTTTTATTGAGAAGGAAGCGCCAGGTATTTATACTATTTACAAAAGGGCTACTGCGCCCACCGCCGACCTATTGGCTCTTCCGCTGGTTCTTCCAGCCAGCCACTCTTCTTCTTCTTTTACTACATTATTCTCTTTCCTGGCATCAACCCTCTCGCTCTGTCCTTCCTGATGTCCAAATTAGTTTCACTAATCCTTGGCCTTAAGTTGCCGGTGAGCCATATAAAATCTTAATCTAAATAAATATCACATTTGGGTTTGACCTTTGAGTTGATATTAAAGCACCAGAAACAACTTTGGTCACTTGCTTTGACTCGTAATATCTTGGCATCTCGCCAACATCTCTTCTTGACTTATCTCATTCAACTGATTAGGATTTGCCTTATTCAGGCAATAATGATTATACTAAAAGAAGCATTAGAAACAACCTTTGCCACCTCAAACTCATAATTGTCAGATCCACCAACATTAAATAAATAGTACTGGCAGCAAAATCATAGATGGATAATTGAAGTGAATACATCGGGATTCTGCTGGAAATCCCACATCAGACCATGAATGGCAGTTGGCGTTGGACACTGATTCTGCTGACTGATACCAATTGGATCATCCTCGGCTATTAGTCGCCAGTGATCCTTATACTAATCTAGGGCCACCGATTGGCCCCACATAACCTACTTCCAAACTCAGCGGAATACTAATTTGATCATAGCCTAAATTGGGGTGCAACTAACCAGCAATCAAATTAAATCATAAAAAGTTCAGTCAATAAGCCATTCTTCCAGTATTGGCCATTTCATCCCAAATAACGTTAACTTATTGGAAGATTCCATCTGGTTATTATTTTGACATTGCCAAACACAAATTTCTAAATCTTCCCATAACGAAAAAGCATATTGTAATGGCTGTGATAGGGCAGTGCTCCCCATCATCTTCAGTTTAAACACTCAGTTGGTGAAAGCAGTCGCCCTTTGTCTTGCACATCTTCATCTTCAGAGCGGACTTCCCAGGTGGTCCAAAAGCCAACTCCTAAGCTTAAACCTCTTTCTCAGGTCCCAATCGCTCTCACTAACAATGAGTTAAATGATCAGTCCACAAAGGCTTAACCGCCTGTTTCAAAAAGTATCCATTCACGGAATGACCCAAAGCTGTTGAAGTTAAAGCATCCACCTCTATGGTGCTATCCACCTCAACCTCTCATTCAGCTAACTCTAGTCTGAAACCTATCTCCATGAGGCAGCAAAAACCACCTGCTTTGAAGGTTGAAACTCGAGCTGTGACTATTCCAACGCCTCCTCCAAAAGTTAAAAAGGTGGAGGAACAACCACACGACCTATCACGCCCATAAGGGAAGACCTGAACCTACCCTACATCCTATGGGCTCTCTAACCTGCATTGATAACCCCTCTGATGATGAGTCTGAAGGGGGTGATGGTGATGTTGGTCATTACGTTCTAGGAGCCTCAGGTGAAGTGGAGGTAAATGATCAATTGAGCTGGAGAGAGTGAAATGGGCTAAGATCCCTCATCAAACTTATCTTTTGCAAGTAATAAGGGGTCTCAAGGATATTGACACTGCCAATGGCGCGGACCAGCTCATTGCCACATTTCTCCAATCTACTCAGTTTGTGCATACCCTGCAGACTATCCAGGAGAAATACCTTAGAACGGCCAAACGACTTGCCTCCACTTTTCATCTAAAAGATGTCCTCGCTCTTCCCTCTACCATAGTAATACTTTAACTAAAGTGGAGTACATTATTAATGGAGTGCGAGTTAGAGCTATCCTTGACACTGGGTCCCTGGTGAACGTTCTGTCAACTAAACTCATCAAGAAAATTAAGCTGCCCCTGGCTTGACTACTGTAGGATCTACCAACGGATGCCACAAATAATTTATTTAAAGTGACAAATTTAATTTTTAATAAAAGAAATTGATTTGCTTTGTTAGATTTTTTTATGTTTTTTATTTTTAAGCTGGGCCAAAACCAAAGAAAATCCTTTTCTCAATACTAGTTTTTCCTATTTAAACTAATTCAGATTTTGAGACTATAAGTATTTGAGGCAAAAGTATACAAAGCTGAGTCATCTGAATTAGGGAATATAGGCTTTCAGCCTATCAGATCAAAGATAAAAAAATTTTGAGGCAAAACTGACCCATGTGGTAATTATTTGAGAATTGTATCCAATCACCATTAAGTAAAATCTTCTCACCTCAGTGGTGGTCAGACTTGTATGGTAATGATTGGTTAATTTGCACCCTATCATTGTCGAGTAAAATCTTTGCACCTCAGAGGCGGTCAGATTCATGTGGTAATGATTTGTTAATGTTTACCCTATCATCATTGAGTAAAATGTTTGCACCTCGGAGGCGGTCAGATTTGTGTGGTAATGATTTGTTAATTTTTGCCCTATCATCGTTGAGTAAAATCTTTGCACCTCAGAGGTGGTCAGATTCATGTGGTAACAAACACCTCTAATTTGGCTGAGAAGTCGGAGAACTCCTATTATCAGTTCTTACCTTATTATGCCAATTTTGGTTATAATCCTTATTTTCCAATAGTCAGGATTCAACCGAGAATCCACCAAGGTCTTTTCGCCATTGATACCCATATCGTTGATAACCACAATACTTATTCAAAGATTGGGCAGGAGATGGGCATTTCATGGTAGCAGATTTGGGAGCACTAATACCTCCAACATTCTTTCTCCTAAGTCAAGAAGGTGAATGTCCAACAACTACACTCAAGAGTTTGGAACTGCAGGGCCAAACAACACCCGTGCCATTGGAGCCTAATCTTCTTTACCCATTCGTTTTATGAAGCTTCTCTTGTTGGCTCTAGCAGTGGCTTTGACTAATAATACCTATGATTTACTCATTGGAACCTAATTTATGCTCAAATATGAAGGTGTTATTAATTTAAAGCAGAGCTATCTCCCTTCTCAACTATGAGGTTCATCTGATTCTGTCTAATGATGAGCTTAATAAAAAGGATTATGTTTGCAGAGCTGAGTATCTCTCCTTAACTTTATCACTGCATTACACCCTGGCATGACGGCATACCAAACTGTTGCCTCCCGCAGTAGATGACCTGGAGGGTATCCCTTTCTATGCTTCTTAATAGTGATCATTAAGTCTGGGAACCGTAGAGTAGTTGACATGAAGATTACTGTAAGTCCTGGGGAAAGGCTCTTGCAACTGGATAGGGATCAGCACCCCTTCTGGATGAAAAGGGGCCACAAGGCTCCAGGGGACCCTCTGCCACAACTGGGCGACCTAGCCCATATGATAGATGAGCGTTGGGTGATGGATTTTCCACCCAAAGATATCCCACTCCCACCTCTTCCCCCCTCTTCAACCCTGGTAAGTTTGATAGAAGTGGTTGCAGGGAGATTGCACACATCAGGGGGTATAAAGAGGCCCCTGGGACCACCCACTCCCCAGGCAAACCATATCTGAATTTTGGGAAAATGGCAATTCTCAACATCAGAGCCCAGCCAGCAATTTCTGGACTGGGGGATCCAGTCTGGACTGGCCTGCTTCAGAAATCAGATTGGAATACAGCTCAGATCATGAGCCTGGTTCTGAACAACTTGAATCATCTGCCCCAATGCTCTTAAATGGATCCAAGGAGTTCATATCACATGTGTAGCCCAATCTAGGGATTGGCTCAAATTGCAAATAATCCGATCCAAGGACCCCTGCCTCCCGGGATGAATCCAGACCACCCAAGCCATGTAAACAGGCTGACTCAGGTCACCAGGAACCAGATCAGTAGTATCAACTTGGTTTGTTACAAAAATCTGGGAAAATTTGCAAAGATTTCTAGGCTTCTGCCAAAAATTGGAACAGCTTTCTAACCCCCTCTGAGCTGGCTAACCAAATCCCTTCACCAAACCCCAAATGACCAATCCCTTGATACCTCCCCCATGCATTCAGCCCAGTTTAAAAGGCAACTGCCCCAGCCAAGGGCAATTGTTGGTTCATTCTCTTTCCTTCCATTGAAAAAATTTAATACCCCACCTAGCTTGCCGTGGCCTTCGTCTACCTCTTTAATTTTCTGAAAATTCTGCCAATTGATCCGATGAAGCGCGCCAGTGCCAAATCTTTCCTGCCGATTTTTTCCAACTGAGTTATCTGGTTTCTTGATCCCGCCATGCAGCAGCAGATCTTAAATGTGATAATCTGCTCACCCTTAATGATGAGCCCGCTGCTCAATTTGTTTTTATGCATCCATTTAGTGGAGACCCTTCCATCTGTTCAGTTGTCAAGTCTTTTAAAACTTCTACCCGGCTAGAGCAGCACCCGGGCACCCCTGCCCCACCGCTCATGGACTCGCCTTCCATAGTCGCCTCAGCCGCCGCTGGCTTGGCCCACCAGCGGGACCTAGAGCGCCCCCTCCAGGGGAAGCTTAGTCCCAGCCTCTCTCATGGGTTTTGCCATACCTCCTCTCACATTTACAATCATGTGGCAGCCTCTGTGGCGTCCCTTGCTGGCACGCAAGCCCCTATCAAATCTAAAAGCCTGCAACTGCAAACCCTGGTGGATTCATCATCCTCCCTGCCTCTTCCGCCCTTGGGGGATGCCCCACAAGACTCATGGTTGCCCCAATGCAACCATCTGGTTTGCCTTGGTAGCCTTTGATATGTTACTAAATTTCTACTTTCCTCTCGTCTCCTATAGAAACCAACTTTTAGTAGTCACTCAGACCACTATGCCCTTGGCGTTCTGGGGCCTCCACTGGGTGCTTGTGCACCCCGACTGGGAGCCCAGTCTAGTTCTTTTTAGCCAAATTCATGACATAATGAACTGACCACTAATCTCGGCCTTCTCTGCCCTCCTCACTGGGAAGGGTGATGTGCTGGCCTACGCTCTTACCCTGAAAGTGCTCTCCCTCTGTGACCTGGCCTTCTCCTGATGGTTGGAGGCCTCGTTCATCTGGGTCTGCCACCAGGGATCTGCTGAATTGGTCCCCAACCCACCAAGCACCAATGGCAAGCGCCACCCCATCAGTTAATTTAATAGGGTTGAGGGGTTCCCCCTGTCCCTTCTGATGAGGTGGCTTATCAAATCCTGGGCGTCCTGGCAGAGCTCTTGATGTGCCTCACTGCTGATGGTGGGAAATCCCCGCTTCCCTCTGATGCACAGCAGAGCGTGGCCCTCCTCAATGCTCTGGATGGGGATGCCCGTCATTGGGTCAGGGGAGTGCTCCGTTCTGCTGGAAAGTCGGGCAACCCCACCCCCTTGTTGGCGTTGGTCACCTCAGCAGTCCAGGCCCCTGAGTCGAGACCAGCGCGCCTCCTCTTCTTTTTTAACTTGGGACAGACAGCCATGGACCTACCCTCCCTGATCGAGGCCTTTGTGGTCCTGGCTCCAATGGTACCCATCCCTGTTGAAATTGCTGTCTCTGCATTCTGCACTGCCCTGGACCCCACTGCGGCGGCCCACACAGCTTGAGACCCTCTCCCTGGATCCTTAGAGGTCGCTTTCTCTGTGGCCCATGGAATTGGGGCCAGACCCTTGCACAACCCCATGTGTCCCGTCACCACCCTGAGGTATCCCATACCACACCTCCCCCTGCCAGCGGTCATAACCAAGGGAAGCGCCCCTCTGGTCTAGCTGCCCTCTGCTCCCCTCAGTGGCCGCCTCAGGTACCTCCCGTCCCCGGGGAACCCCTGCCTATGGTACTGCCTGCCCCCAGCACATATCAGGAGGCTGGATCATTGGGCCCCCAGTGTTTGGAGTCTTCTTGGTGTGATGAAATCGTCCCCCCAGGTGACCCCTCCTCCCCCTGAAGAGAGTGGAGCAGGTGTGCATATTACCCCTCGACTACCCATTTGGGACAAGGAAGTAGTATAGACCCTGCATCAGTTGCACCCCACCATTGCGCCCCCAGTCCAGTCTCTCCTGATGTTGGGTCATGCCTCGTCCTTGGCTGTCCTTTCTCTGGCTCACCTCAATAAAGAGGACCAAGCATACTTCTTGTTTCCCATTTCCTTTCCCTAGGTGTCAGGGAAATCACAGTAGAAACCCTTCTTGACACTGGAGTGGTGGATAACTTTATAGACCTTGGCATGGCACTGTCCTTGGACCTAACGATGGAGGAAGCTTCATCCATCCTGATCGCCTTGTCAGAGTCCATGATTTCCCACCGCATCTGACGTCCATTGCACCTCTCAGTTCATGACTTTGGATTCACCGATCACTTCTCAGCGGAACAGGACTTGCTCTACCCTGTAATCTTGGTGGTGGACTGGTGGCGCACCCAACAAGTTTATATCAATCTTGCAACCAAATCCTTGTTGTTCAAAAATCTCAAGTTGAGTGGTGAGTTTCCCTTGCTAAAGACCCTTCCCCAGAGCACATCTCTTAGTTCAATCTCCCCACTGGATCCCATCCTAGTTAACCTCCCTCCGGACTTTCCCTCCTTCCTAACCCTTATAAGGCCATCTTCAATATGTCACTGGCATCCAATCTTTCTTCACACTCCGAATATGACTTGACATTCCAGCTGACAGTTGACCTAGTCAAGATCAACTGCCCCCTCTACCCCTATACAGAGGAAGAGGATAGGGCTCTGGTCAGTTGGCTGGACGAGATGCTAGAGAAGAGATAGCTCATCAAGAAGTCTTCTCCGGTCACCTCCCCCATAGTTTTCGCCAGGAAAGCATATGGGTCCCTGTGCCCCTGAGTTGACTATGGTCACCTCGACAACTTTACCATCCCTGACCCATACCCCTTACCCTTATAGCAGAGCATCACACAGGCCATCTCCAAGTCTCACATCTTCTCAAAGTTGGACTTGGTGAACGCATTCAATCAGGTGAGGGTGGCGAGGGGACAGGAGTGGCTCACAGCCATCCGCACTCATCAGGGGCTTTTACAGTTCAGAGCGATGCCATTTGGCTTGAAGAATGCGCCAGCCACCTTCCAGCGCCTCATTTACGATGTGTTGGGGGACTTGCGCTTCTCATGAACGGTGGCCTATATCACTGACATTTTGGTCCATTCCCCCATCCTTGAAAAGCACGCCAGGGACCTCGAAGTGGTAGTGGCAGCCCTCCACAAGTCAGGGCTATTCGTTAAATTCTCTAAGTGCTAATTCTTAAGGGACGAGGTTAACTTCCTAGGGAATCTTGTCCTGAAGGATGGGTATGCCGTCCCCCTGAAAGCTGGAGTCTATTCAGTCTTGTCCTACCCCAACCACTCAAAAACAGCTTCGCAGCTTTCTTGTCACCGTCACTTTTTGAAGAAACTTTCTCCCCGCATTGCCCAACTGGAAGCACCCCTGCACCCCCTCACCAGGAAGAACGCCCCCTTTAAATGGTCTCCCGAGTGCCAGCAGGCCTTTGAGGCTATCAAAGAGGTGTTTCTCACAGCCCCCATCCTGCGGCATGCCAACACATCCTGCCCCTTCATTTTAGCCAGCGATGCATCATCAGTGGCAGTGGGTGCCGTGCTGCTACAGGAGCATGAGGGAGCCAAGCACCTGGTGGCCTATTACTCCCAGAAGTTTACCACAACAGAACAAGCGTGGTTAATATATAATAATGAGCTAGCAGCGGTGGTGTGGTCGCTCACCCACTGGCAATACCTCCTGAAGGACGCCTTGCACAAAAATACTGTTCAGACGGACCATAAGGCCCTGCTCTACTACCGCAAACCTCAGAAGCTAGAACACCGGCAAACTTGCATGTATCAAGACTTCTATGGGTTTCATTTTAAGTATGAATTCATCAAAGGTCCCCTGAACGTCTTGCTGGACATGTTCAGCCGTAATGACTTCCTGTCCCCCAACGGGGATGAAGACCCATTAGACCTTACAACGGTAATGCCTTCTCCTAAATCCTCTCATTGGCCCCCCTAATGTATCCTTCGCTGATGGAGACCCTGACACTCCACTCCTCCCACATGTCTTCACTTCCCAAACCTGTGCCTTGAAGAATCGAGCTTTTTCTGACTTAGAGTCCATGTGTTGCAAGAAAGCTCCATATACTTTGCAGGATGGAACAATCTGGTTCTGCGATCAAGTTTGGGTTCCCCCTCCCTACGCAGCCATGTCATTGAGGAACACCATGTCCCCCAGACCGTCGGCCATCCTTTTTCAGAAAGTGTGCAGACCTCATAAAGAGAACCTACAATTGACCTGGGTCCTAAAAGGACATTCCCGCTTGTATATCTCTTTGTGTCACCTGCACCTAGGAAAAGTCAGATCTTTCTTGGAAGAAGGGACTGCTACACCCTTTGCGGCAGTCCGTGGGGCTTGGACCTCAGTCTCAGTGGACTTCATCTTGAAGCTCCCACCCTCCTGTGGCTCAGATGTGATCATGGTAGTCATGGACCGATGTACTAAGTTTACACTCTTCATCCCCTTCCTATCTTCTATTACTGCGGTGGAAACTACAAACTTATTTGTCAACCATGTCTTCGCCATGTTTGGTCTCCCCAAAGAGATAGTGAGTGACAGGGGACTCCAGTTCATGGCCCGGTTCTGGGAAGAGTTGTTGACCTTCCTTCACATCAAGCCCTGTAGATCCACGCCTACCACCCCCAGTCTGATGGGCAGACCAAGCGGGTGAACCAGGTACTGGAGCAGTAATTGCGCTGCTATGTGACGTCCTCACAATAACCTGGGCCAAGGACCTACCCCTAGCACAGTTTGCATACAACTCCCTCCATTCCTCAACAAGATTCTCTCCCTTTGAGGCCACTCTGGGGTATAACCCCTCTTTCCAGATTGGTCCCCAACTCTCCTCAGCAGTTCCCGCCACCATGGGCCATGTAAGCTCTTTCTGTGAGATGCACAACCTGGTTTGTGAACACTTGACAGAGTCCATTGAGGACAAGAAGTTCGCTGATCAGAAGCGTCTTCTAGGGCATGGGATTATGGTTGGTTCCCTCATCATGTTAGATACCCGCAACCTTCCCATTAAAGCCCCCGCCCGCAAGCTTGCAACCAAATGCTCAGGACCCTTCATGGTCGAGAAGGATTTAGGCTACAGAGACTATCGCCTAAGACTGCCCGCACATTGGAAGCAGCACAAATGATTTCCACACCTCTCTCCTAACCCCTTTTAAGGGGGAAGGCCAACATCCTCTAAGCCAATCGTCATTGAAGAATCCCAGGAAAATGAGGTGGAGGCCATTTTAGCTTCACAAATGTCCTGCCTATCCATTCATTACTTGGTCGCCTGGAAAGGTTACCCCTAATATGAGAACAGCTGGGTTAACGCATGCGATTGCACAAACTGCGAGGACCTGATAGAGGAATTCCACGCCTCCCACCCAACAGCCTTCCGCCCTACCCATAAAATTGCAGCCATTCTGGCCATAAAGTTACCAGAGCGCTACAAGAACTATGCTTTGGTCCATGCCCCTGGGGGTGGAATCCTCCCTGTCAAAAAAGGAAAGGGTAGTGAAAGTCTTGGGGACCAGCCCTTGCAACTGGATAGGGATCAGCACCCCTTCTGGATGAAAAGGGGCCACAAGGCTCCAGGGGACCCTCTGTCTCAGCTGGGCGACCTAGCCCATGTGATAGATGAGCGTTGGGTGAAGGCTTTTCCACCCAAAGATATCCCACTCCCACCTCTTCCCCCCTCTTCAACCCTGGTAAGTTTGATAGAAGTGGTTGCAGGGAGATTGCACACATCAGGGGGTATAAAGAGGCCCCTGGGACCACCCACTCCCCAGGCAAACCATATCTGAATTTTGGGAAAGTGGCAATTCTCAACATCAGAGCCTAGCCAGCAATTTCTGGACTGGGGGATCCAGTCTGGACTGGCCTGCTTTAGAAATAAGATCAGGATACAGCTCATATTGTGAGCCTGGGTCTAAATGACTCAGATCATCTGCCTCAATGCTCTGAAATAAATCCAAGGAGTTCATATCGCACAAGTAGCCCAGCTGAGGTATCAGCTCGAATTGCAAATAATCCGATCCAAGGACCCCTGCCTCCCGGGATGAATCCAGACCACCCAAGCCATGTAAACAGGCTGACTCAGGTCACCAGGACCCAGATCAGTAGTATCAACTTGGTTTGTTACAAGAATCTGGAAAATTTGCAAAGATTTCTAGGCTTTTGCCAAAATCTGGAACAGCTTTCTACCCCCTCTGAGCTGGCCAACCAAATCCCTTCACCAAACCCCAAATGACCAATCCCTTGATACCTCCCCCATGCATTCAGCCCAGTTTAAAAGGCAACTGCCCCAGCCAAAGGTTAGTTGTCAGTTCATTCTCTTTAATTCCGTTGAATAAAAAAATTAAATACCCCGCCTAGCTTGCTGCAGCCTCCATATACCTTTTTAAATTTTTGAAAATTCTGCTGATTGATCTAACGAAGCGCGCCAGTGCCCAAATCCTCTTGCCAATGTTTGCCAACTGGGTTATCCAGTCACTCGATCCCGCCATGTGGCAGACAATTGTAATTGTGATAATCTGCCTTGCCCCCAAGGATGAACCCACTGCTTCATTTGTTTTTACGCGTCTGTTAATGGAGACCCTTCCATCTGTTTGGTCGTTGAGTCCTCTGAAACTGTTCCACGGCTAGAGCATCACCTTGGCTCCCCTTCCCCACCACTTGTGGACTTGCCTTCCATAGTCGCTTCAACTGCCACCAGATCAGCCCACCAGCGGGACCTAGAGCACCCCTTCAGGGAAGCTCAGTCCCAGCCCCTCTCATGGGTTTTGCCATAACTTAGCTCACATTTACAATTACATGGCGTCCTCTGTGACATCCCTTGCTGGCGCGCAAGCCCCCCTATCCAAATCTGAAAGCCAGCAACTGCAAACCCTGGAGGAGTCATCATCCTACCTGCCTCTCCCGCCCTTGGGGGTTGCCCCGAAAACTTCACGGTTGCCCCCAATGCAACCATCTGGTTTACCTTGGGGGCCTTCAGTACATTACTGAACTTCTACTTTCCTCACGTCTCTCATAGACCCAACTTTTAGTAGTTGCTCAGACTGCTATGCCCTTGGCATTCTGGGGCCTCCGCTGGGTGCTTGCGCACCCTGACTGGGAGACCAGTCTAGTTTTTCTTAGCTGAATCCGTGACAATTACCATGCAAATCCCACACAACTGCCTACTTCACCTCATTAGCATAGATGAAGTTAGTCCTTTGGAGCCCAGAGTTTTTCCAGGTGTGTTAGACCCCGCCTATCATCGACCTATTAGCCTTTTGCTAAGGAATCTCACCAAGAAGGATATGATAATTAAAAAGCATCAAGAGATCAGAAAAGGGCTGCAGATACCCATTGAGGACATCAAGCAAGTCTACTGTATTGGCTCAAAGGCAGTTATGGGCTTAACTGCCGACCAATTCATATGTACCCTACCTTCTGTTCAGATCTTTGATGAACTAGCCTCAGATGAGTTGGATAAAGTCACAAATTACCTGTGGCCTACGCCGACATTTTCTCCTAATCTGACAATGACTATCAGCATATAAAAGAGTGGATGCATATGATTGACGTTGGTGATGCTAAACCCATTTTCTCCAATCCCTATTTTAAATTAAAAGTGGAGGAGCTACAGATGTTGACGGAGCTCAAACAGCTGTTGGATGCCGGATTGACGGTGCCATCACAAAGTCCTTGGTCATCCCCGCTCTTATCAATAAAGAGGAAGAATGGTGGTACCAGGTAGTGATGGACTATCACAAATTATAACAACCTCATCAAGAAGGATAGTTATCCTATCCCTCTCATTGATGACGCTCAGGCCTAACTCTCTGGGTTTAATTACTTCTCCGCCATGGACCTGGCTAGCAGTTATTGGAAAATGGACCTTTCTCCACAAGACTAGGAGAAATGTGCTCTTAACTGCAGTGAAAGTCTATTACAACCTACTTGACTGCCGCAAGGTTTGTGAAACTCACCTTCCACTTTCCAGCGAGCAATGGATCATATCTTGCAGGATCTAAAATTAAGCTGTGTCATTATCTACCTTGATGATATTACATTCTTCTCTTGGACTTTTAATGAACAACTCGCACATTTAAAGGAGGTGTTCCAACGCTTGCGGGCTTCTAAAATCAAATTAAAGCCCTCTAAGTGCACATTTTTCCAGAGGAAGCTGGATTTCCTTATACACGCTATCTCCCAAGATGGGATACAACCGCTTCAAGATAAAGTTGAAGCAATATCCAATATGCCTGCGCCCAAAACCCTTTAGGACATCCAGGTATCCTTAGGGTATGATGGGGTAACCGTCAATTTATCCCAAAATTCGCAGCTTAATGAGCCCTCGTCCACCTCTTGGCTAAGAACACTCCATTTCATTAGATTGCTGAACAAAAAGCCGCCTTTGAGACCCTGAAAACGCTATTAAAAATGACTAATACTCCGCCATCCTAACTATGGCAAGCCCTTCATGTTGTTCACAGATGCCTTTGACTACGCTGTTGGAGCTATATTGGCTCGATTGGATAAGCATGGGGTCGATCATCCCTTGTCTTACTTTAGCAAAATGCTTTCAAAATCTGAGCGTAACTACAGCTTAACGGAGAAGGAGTGTTTGGCTGTCCTTCTCTCTGTCAAACAATACTACCTATTACTATATGGGATTCCCTTCAAAGTAATCACAGGCCACGCCTCTATAAAGTGGTTGCAGAATATGAAGGGCCCCACGAAGCGGTTGACTCGCTGGGCTCTGAAGCTCCAGCATTATGATATGACTAATGAGCACCGGGCAGGAATGGCCACATTAATATAGATGGGTAAATCGGCTGACCGTTCTTCATTTAGACAATAGTGAAGCTGAGAGGCTACACAATCTCCTCATGACTCCAGATGCATGGGCTGATGAAGATGGACCTGTACAAAAAATGCTCTCTCAACACTTCCATAACACCAAGGTGGAAAATGGGATTCTATATAAGAAAGTGGGAGTAAATTAGTTGCCCTGTCTCCGGCTATCAGAGCGAGTTTCTGTCATCTTGGAGTCCCACACTATCATGGGGCATGGCGGAGTATGAAAAACATATGAGTGGGTGAGAGAGCGGTACTACTGGGAGGGAATCTTAGAAATCATAACCAAAGTCTTGGATGCATGCCTGACCTGTAAGAAACAATCCAGCTTTAAGGCCCAATATCAATAATAACCTATGACGCCTCAACAACCATTCCACACCAAAAGTTTGGATGTGGTAGGTCCTCTCCCTCAGACCACAGGTGGCAATCGCTATATCTTAGTTGGTATTGATCTTTATATAAATGGGTTGAAGCTGTAGCTCTCCCCTCTCAGACTGCTAAAGCCACGGCCATCTTCTTACACCAGTACATCTTAACCCATCATGGATGTCCCCAGGTCCTCTTATGTGATAATGGCTATAATTTTACCTCCCGAGTGGTAAGCTCCTTACCTCCATGGGCGCGCAACTACTCTTCTCAGCCCCATATAACCCATCCATAAATGGTGCTGTAGAAAGAGTTAATGGAACCCTGGTCTTCATACTCCGCAAAATTGCCAATGAAGACCCTCTCCACTGGGATCTTTATTTACCCATTGCCCTCATGGCCTATCAATTTAGTTATCATTGCATCATAAAGATATCCCTTTTCCACGTGTTGTATGAATGAGAACCTGGGGTACCAGATCTACTATTAAAAGATATCTTTTACTAACAGAACTGACCCATAGAAAGCCATGAGAAAGTTGGCCCAAAACATCATCCAAATACAAGTGGAAGCTATGACTAACTTGGCTAAGGTGGTCACAAAAGAAGCCAAAGCAGCTAATGAGCTCTGTGTCCCTCTCCCTTCCTTCCAAGTAACCAACTTAGAATTATATTATCACAACCGCAGCATTCCTAGAAGTGAGAAGCCTGGTTCAATCTGGGAAGGGCCATTTTCAAATACATCCAAGTGAGGGGATGAGTACTCAATCAAATCCCTCACTTCTAAAGTCACTATCAATTGGGTACATGGCTGCTTCCTACAGCTTTATTCTCCCTACAACATCCTTGAGGGGGGCGATGTTGTACATTTTCCCTCCAGGCTTCAAGATAAGAATGTTTTGGGGCAAAATCGGCCAAAAAGGGGAGATAATGGAAATTTACAAGTCCCCAATAAAAAACTTGATTTAACTATAAATGACAATTTTATCATCCAAAAGACCTTGGTTGATTCTCAGTGGAACCCCAAAAATTGGGGTAACATGATTTCAAATACACTATGGCAACTAAACCTATATCCAGCAGTCTGATTACTCTGGATACAAAGCAGACCATAGGGCGTTCATTGGATGGTACACTTCCAGCAATGACCAGATCCATTCATGCACCTAAGCAGGGACCACTCCCTTTTATAGGCGTGGTGGGGGTCCCCCAAGGTGAGATAATTTTATCAAATGGGGATTTTGTAAAATTTTATCAAATTGTTACCCCATTCGTACATCTTAGCTAACCATAATTCCTCCATCCATCATTCGTTATAAGTGAGTGAGTTTACCAAGTTTTGATAGGCTAAAAATACATTTTATTTAATTTAGAATTCCCCAAGCTATCCAAACGTCAAGCCTTGACACTTTAAATACTATTATTGATTTATCATATGTATTCTCTTTTTACCCCCACGAGGCACCTAATAAACCTCTTTAAAACTAAACATTTTTAGTATTTTTAATTTTTGTTATTTTCATATAGGTGGCGATTAAAGCCTCAAATCATATTGTTATATTCGTGGTACAAGAAGCATCATTAAGCTTTTTCCCAAGCTGAGAATCCAACAGGCTGTAATAACTTAGGACGAGGGTGGTTGGTGGTAGATAAGTAAGCCAAAACAGAACTAAAAAGGTTGGAGTGAACCCCAAAGTGGGTTTTATATTAAAGCGGTGATCTAAGCAGTAGTGTATAGGCGGCACAGGTTGGAGGTAACCTAGGCGACCAAATGGTGCACAAGTGGATATATTTACAATTGTAAAATTAAATTAATAACGTTGTATGAGACCTCCTCAAAGAGGTCCACGCACAGGTTTATCCAAGATAACATATATAATAAATATACTAATGATGTGTTCTTTATTAAGGGGAAGTCGACCAATAAGATAGATTGGTCTTAAGTAGACAATTATAAGGAAAATTGGGGGAATCAATCAATGTAAGTGGTGCTAAGCTGAGGTTCATCAATAAGCGCACGTTATATTGGCAATATAATATTGAAGGTAATTGACTGAATTCATGTTATCAATTGTAGGCAAAGCCGAACTAAGTTAGAAATTTTAAAACGCTGAATGGGTATCAAGACCCTATTCACCTTGAAATCAAAGCAAACAATCGTTTTTAATCATAAGCTGGTTCATTTTAATGCACCTGCTGTTATACAGTGTCAAACTTCTCTTACATCATTAGGACCACTTAGGCATACCTTGCCTTAAACCAGCGTTGATCCAAGGTATGTTTGAGGTCAGGGAGGCCTGCCAACTTCACCCTTTTGGCCTCCTGACATAAAGCCTTATCCTTGGTATTGTCCCCATTATGATGCCATCTTTGAGCCATGACACCATTAACAACACTGCAAGTATCAGAAAAGCAGAAATGGGTGATCAATATGTGGGTGAACAATAATAGTCTTTATATAGAGAGCAGTTTTAACAAGTTAAAGGCATGTTACTTCTTAATTCACAACTCAGTGGGAACCAATATCATAAATATAGAATAGAGGCGCATATAAATCAGAAAATCAAGTAACAAAGTGACAATGGTAGCCAATCAACCATAAATTATTATCATATCGCATAACCTTTGCCTAAGGCATATTCTCTAATTGAAACTTTATCAGAAAATGGGTTAAATTATTCTGCTTCATGATCATATTTCCATTGAATTTCATCTTAGAATGTGAGAAGATTTTATAAAGGTTTTACTTTAAGGGAAGCTCTATGTAGGTTGTTAATTACTCTTAAAGTTTCTCTAAAAGGCCACTAAATGTTTTCTAATATATATAATTTTGTTAAGATAAGAAGGACTTAGGACAACATCAAGTCTCCCAGGATCCCATCCATGGCCCGTTGGAATGAAATGGGTGGATTACACAGCCTTTGGGCATACTATTGGTTTTGATAATCCTTCATTAGTAATAATAACATACGTGAACTAAACTTTGGATGCATGTCATTCTTAAAGTACCCACTGACCAGACTCATTGCAAAGAAGTATAGAGATGCTTCAAGTAGTAAAAGCAAGTTGTTGATTTGAGGCAAGTGATAGCTATCCTTTTGTGATAATATAAACCTTTGGTAGTCTATCACCTCTTTTGGGACGCAGAATATAAATTTCAACCGCCCCAGAAGAGTTTAGGGGATCTTAAGCCCTAGGCGCAAGAGAAAGTTTTAAATAAATAAATAAAAGCTACAATTAAGGTAAAAACGCTCCTTAATTGTTGATTATGTTAACTTCATTAATGGATTAGCAGCAACCAGATAGTTGGATAGGAGAGAAAGTATTTTTATTTATGCTCAAGGATATTAATAAAGTAAGTGTAAAACACTTTGGGGAACCTAAGCCCATCATAGCTAAGATCTACCTTGATTGGGTATTAGGGGACACAGTGATATCTATTCACAGTGGTTGAAGTATCTATACTAGACCTCATAAGATCAGGTTTGGACCCCATTATCAGGAGGTGCCACTAAAGATAAGTTAGGATTATCCTCGACAGTAGTTTTGGCTAATTCCTGAATCAGTTTGACCTCTGACATCAGATTGACTCAATTCCCTATCTGGAGCTAGAATCTTGACAATCACCCTATGGCCACTATATTTCTTCTAGATCAACAATCATGAATGAAGTCTAAGGACTACAACAAGTTTCCAACAATCCAAAATTATGGAACTTTTAAAGACAATGCCCTTTGAGCTTCTTTGAACTTGACATTCCAATATAGATGAGACCAAATAGGCTTACTATCCTCAGTCCCAACATGACGTAGGATGTAATTAATCTTTCCAAATGTAGGTGGTGGTTTATAAAGGGTTGGAGTATTATTCCAGTAACTTTATACTTATTTAATTTAAGCTGACCAGGGGACGGACATTACCAAAACTAAAATTAAAACTAAAAAACTAACATAACTAATTGGTTCAGACAAAACGCCCAAATGAGCATATTGAGTAAAACTTTGAACAAAACAACCAACCAGGTGGGCAGCAGAAACCGCTTATAACTCAATGGTGGAAGGGTAGGGGGATTGGGGGGATCATCTTTGGCAGCAGCTTCTTCCTCCCAGATTAGGGTATATGTCAAGGTGGACAGTAAGGGCGTCAGGGCATTGGCGGCATGTGTTTCAATATTGCTAATAATTGATATTTCATGGTAATTGCCAGCTAGGAAAATGGCACTGATATATTTGGCTAAAGCTTTTTCAGCTTTGATACGGGCATCTGGTAGCTTAACAAATGGTGCAATATTGGTTTGGGTAATCTTAGCTTTTGGATTCCATGATACAGTTACCACGTTCTGGATAGCGTTGTTAGCATTTTTGTGTAACTGCTTCAATATTATTTTACTCTTTTGACTAAGACTTTTGGGGATAACAGGAGGTGGAATTCCTCCTGTGAGCATCGCCACTGATTTGGTGACAGCTTTACAAAGGGGGTGACAATCTGGTGTTGCAGCTGCTTTGACTGCAAGTTGGTGATCACTGCAAAATGATTTGGCATTTAGCTGTGGGGTATATAGTTAAGGGGGGTATTTGGCATCCCATTCTGCATTAATGAACCGCTCAATTTGCAGTGATGGTTCTTTAATGAGCTTACCTAATTTTTCAATTTCAGCCAATAATTACCATGGGTTCTGGTTGAATTGAATTGGGGAATCGGTGTATGGTTGATGTTTGGTTGATTTGTTGGATGAAGCATGGGATCAAACTGGGGTCCAATCTGATGCTTGATTAGAGAAATCATGTGTGGCATTGGGGCGGGGAGTATGCTGATTGATGGCTGTGGGTGCAGCTGCAGCTTCAGGTTTGGGGGAGGGGGAGGTAGGATCATACCCCATGCCAGAACTTGTACATGGTGAGTGGCAGATTGGAGGTTGGCGGACAAGTAGTTTAATTTGTCAGATTTGGCTAAGGAGGGGCACTTGCATTTTGAGTGGTCCAACTCAAAAATGATGGACAGATCGTCCACCCGCCCTTGACACGGGCCCAAAATTAATGGTCAGGCGCTGAAGGAATAACAGCATGAGGGGAAAGACATGGTGATTTTACTAAATTCAGGGCTGATTGTGGCATAGGCCCAAGGCCCAAAGTCATGTGGTCCCATTTGGGACCACAAACTGTAAGATGGGGTTGGAGCCATAGGCTGCCAAACCGTCCATCAGCTCCTGGTGGAGCACTGCAGGGGGGAGGTGGGTGAGCAAACCAGCAAACTGGACCATTAAAGTGATGTCCACTTGGAGCTGGGTCTGAGTTGTGGGGAGAGGGGTGCCCTGGAATACTAGGGGCACATTTGCTGCTGTGGCGACCTCAGATTCACAGGTGAAGCTGAGGTTGAAATACCCTTATAGGGGTGGAAATCTATAAATCTGACAGGTGTCATCACCGCCTGTGCCATTTT
The DNA here is from genome assembly GCA_022478985.1 of Massospora cicadina. NCBI lineage: Eukaryota > Fungi > Entomophthoromycota > Entomophthoromycetes > Entomophthorales > Entomophthoraceae > Massospora > Massospora cicadina. The sequence continues at coordinate 5,087 of JAKSZP010006666.1, read as the reverse complement.
GATAATGGCTTGGTCGTGGTATGGGAAGATTTTTCCATATTTGAACCTTAAGTCATAGCACATGTTGCTCTGGGGGAGCACCAGGGGGTAGCGAGGTACCGCTTGGGCATGAGCAAGGTAGGTGTAAAGATCCTTGGGAGGAACTAATCATCCCATGGGTTTGGAATTACTGGGTGAGCCAGTCTGAGCGCGTTTTCCTGATGGACAGAAAATGGCAGGGGGAGTTTCGCCGCTGCCCCACACTGGAGCAATCAGCAAAGAATCCAAGGACATCTGAGCAAAACTACAGAAGTTAATAAAAATTTCTTTTCTTTATTAATTTGTTTAATTTACTCAGAATGTTATTCTGAGCAGAAAGAGAAGGCTTATTTCAGCAACTTCTCAACTTAGTTATTGTTCACTGATAAATATGCCACAAACTAAAGTTTGCATCAAAGCTACTGAGAGGCGCTTAGCCAAAATGGCGCAGACTTTTAAAAATTAAAAATAATAGTAATTTTACCATAGGCAATAGGAGAGCATAAGCGACCAGAGTATTAGGACCCACCTTCCTAGGGTTGTCAATTATCTTTTCCTAAAACAATGGTATCAGCCCAGAAAAAGCAGGATTTAGAGTTACTGGACAGGTCATGGCTTTTTTACTAAAGGATTATCTGTCCCTTATATCTCAAAAGGATGCCCTGTGGGATGTTCTAATAGACCCTGTGTTAGATATAACTTGAGAATTTGATGGTACAAGGATCAACTTCAGTAGACTAAGGTGTTTTCCAATATTCCATCCATTGGTAGAGAAGGTAGCCAAAATCATGAACCTCTCAGATAAAACTTCTATATATTAGTCCAATCTTTATTTTTATGAAACAAGCATGAGGTCTGATCTTCATATTAGCACCATGAGAGGTCTCAGACACCGGTGGGACCCTATGTCACAATAAAGATAAAATTTACCGTCATAATGTACTATGGCTGAGTAGTTATAGTGAAATTTGGTGCTTAGGAAAAGTTCATAGCTGGGGTTATATTGGGCAACATTTGAGGTGATTAGCGCCAAAGACCCAAATTATATAGTTAATGAAGAGTAAGCATTTTTAAATTGAGTAATTTGCTAGCCTACACTCTGTGCTCCATATAATTGAGCAGGTTAGGAGTGATCTTAATGCATCAATTAATTTTGACGAAATAACGTTAATGGGTGAGCTACTGTCAATACTGGCTGAATAAGTCCCTTGTAAACCTGTACAGAAAATCAGGTTACCAAGATCATATATTAGAAGTGCAAGGTGAATAAAAATAGGAAAGTCATTGGAAGAAGAGTAAACAGTATCAGGTTTTTTTGTCAAGGGGAACCAATTCATCTCTCTTAGGCACAATAATATTTGTTTTAGTATTTACAGTATATATTTTGAGGCTTTACATTATAGTGCAAATTAATGTGAACACAAGTGATAATTTAAAAAAACATTTATTAGTTATAAATGAAGAATAAAGAGAAAAGAATACAGTTGAAATTGTTTTAATAGTAAATATGTCATCCCTTGGCCTTTATAACTTCTTCAACACGTTTTGACATAAAATAAACAGATTTTTTATAGTTTCTTTGATATTTGCTGGTCTCAAAACCATGTGTGGATTACTTTTTCAATCAATTTTGTTTTTGTTGTACAATATATTTTACAAAGTCTAGCTTTTACAATAGCCCACAAACATTCAATTAGACTAAGGTCCAGTGAGTTTCCTGGTCATTAAAGGCATGATATCTTTTTGTCCTTAGAATATTTCATCATGATTTTGGACATGTAACGTGGGTCCAAATCTTGTTGAAAAACTGCTTGTCCTTTGGCATCAACTTTTCTTAGTTCAGCTTTCAATCTGTGTTCTACCAATTCTCTGTAATTTTGTGAGTTCATCATGCCTTTGATTGTCACAAGAAAACTGGTACCTTTATATAAAACAGCCCCAGATTATCTTTATTTAATGGATGTTTAACTGTTTGATCAATATGAGCTTTCATAAGTTTTTTGTTGTCACTTTTTCTAATGAAATGAGATCGCTGCCATTGTACCAAAACATGGCTCTCATCTGATAACAACACTTTTCTCCAATCTTCAACAGTCCAGGTCACATAGTTTTTTGCCCAATCATATCGTTTTGTCATCATGGCAGCAGTCAATAACTGTTTTTTGAGGTCTTACTTTTTTCTTTCTCCTTCTATAAGTTGTTTTTGTATGGTGGAGTTATGAACAATAACTCCAGCATGTTCTTAGTCTTGCTGAAGTTCTTGGATGGTTTTCCTAGGGCTTAATTTACTTTCCCTTATTAAAAAACTTTATCCCTTGCTGTTGTCTTTCTTTTCCTTTCACATTTCCCTTTTCTGTTCACTTCATTCATCCCATTGTCCCTTTTTTGCTTCAAAATCTTGTTGACGGCTCATAAACTCACACCACACTCTTTGGCAATATCTCTTTGAGTCATTAATGTGTGTTCACTTAAAGTAACAAATTTAGTACGCTTTTGGGAGTAATATCCATCTTCATAAGTAAAGCAAATTAAGCTTACTTTAGCAAAAATACAATTATTCTAAAAAAAACAAAACGCAGCGCATCTGTAACTTGTTATTTCTCATTACTCACAGTCTGTTACAACAGTAAAACAAAATTGCCGCCACTTTGACATAAAAATTGTTGCCTGCTGTGAAAAAAAAGTAAAATTGTGGTAATTATGATGTGTTCACATTAATTTGCACAATAATGTATATGGATGTCAGCATGGAGAGCCTCATCCTTCATACTGACTTACCTTTTCACACTTCCTTGTCAATTTTCTTCCAACATTGCTTGACGTCACTTTGAGGGCCATTATGATAGCTGAATTGAGGCTTTGTATCTAGTTTGTTCTCAATAATATGAACATGAGGTCAACTGGTAGGGGCTGAAATAGAAGCCTTAGAGCTTAAGATGAGATGTTTTAATATTAATGGCTTCTTATATATACTGGATGCACATAAAGCTACTCTTGCATCTGATCACATGCGACTTAACCTCTGAATAGAATACCAGGATGGAGATCATTACCGTTATAGGATCATCTAAGGTGATTTTGCTAGTGTAACCAAGGACTAAGCCTAAACATATAACTTATTGGAATAATATGTGGTTTTTTGTTCAAACAGAGAGCTATGTGTTAGAAAATCAGATATGAATGGCCAATAAGCCTAAGTTATTGACCAACGGATCAGAAAGTTATCCACCAAAAGTATGCCAAATAACTAGTTCTAACTAAGGGGAACAAAATTTAGTCCATTGATAAAAACACTTTTCCTTAACTAATTTAGGTGCGCTAATTTCATATCAAAAGTTAGTTTTTCACTGTAAGCTACATTTTTTTGCAATTTGTTTTTAACAATTTTTCATGCTAACGTAAAATTTTCAGGTTTTCAGCATTTATGTCAACTTAAAAATGTGGAGTATTATCTTAATCATTTTCATGGTGATATTATAGGTCATTTAAACACAAAACATTCAATCGCGTACAATTATGCATACAGTTTTGAAATTCAAAGAATTAATATATTTTGAGCATAACTATGACATAAAACACTAATAGGTAAAAACATATAGTTTCTTAACTATAGCATTAATATGTACATACAGATTAAGATGTTAACTATCTAATGCAGCAATGTGACATAGAGGGCATGCAAAACTCAACCATGCAAAAATTTGCGCTTGTAACTATTTCATTTGTGGACTTTCTCAGGACAGTCTCATTTGATGCTACAGCAGTAGTCTGCCATCATACGTTTGTCCCATCACGCTTGATAACGTTCTTCCATTGTCTTTAGGTCTTTCTGGAAGCATGCCCCCTGCTCATCTCTAACATCCCTAAGATCTTTAGGAAGTTGAAGATGGCTAATCAGGAAGTGCATCTTAATACTTATGTTGCATCTAAAGTTGCAAAATGACTTTAGCATTTTTTGAACCATAAATACATAGTTTTCTGCCTTCATGTTACCAAATAATTTGTTAATAACTGCTACAAAAGACATCCATGCTGCTTTCTCCTTTTGATTCATCTTTATGACAAATTTTTGTCACATCTAAATAATCAAATGTGAGGACCATCAAACAATCCTGCTTTTATTTTGCCAAAATATAGACCAGAAAAAGCAGAAACTATGTGTTGAAAAAATTCTTTTCAGTAATCAGAGACTTTACAAATTGCTCATCAAGCCAATCTTGATATGAAGAGGGGAAGATGATTCTGTCTCAGCTGTATTGCATAAAAACTAGTGCTTGTACAGGAAAAATGACCTTGTATTTGGAATCACTGATGCCAAAATACATAGAAACAGTTGGAAAATCTCATGCAATAGCCAAAAAAAGGAATTTAATTCCTGTTTTATTAATCACTAAAGCCTGTGGCCTTGAGTTTCATATCAGATGTTATAAATCTTAATCTTATTACCTTTATCTGACCAAACCAGATTAAAATAATGAGTAATAGGGTAAATGGTTTTCTGATGACCATCTGCCAGTTTTTTATTGTAATTGACGTATTTCATTTTATTTTGCAATGACTGAGACCTAGGCATTCACTATCCAAGCCTAATTTTGGATAAAACTCTTTTAATCTTACCCTTTAATTGCTGCTTAGAAACCCTAAATGTCACCAATCAAAATTCTAATAGAGAAAAGTGTATATCTAAGTAGAATGATCATTTGTAAAGGTATTGTTTCAAATCAGTCTACTATTAGTCTACCCAACCATTATTTTTTGAAACCGCTTAGCCACTGGAAGTAGTTGATGCTATGGTGTGCTTACTTATATTCATAGAACCTACTTATAATAAGGCTTTCCTTGTGTGAGGTTTTGGTCAGGTTACTTTCTTCAAACAGTATCTGATATTTTTGTGTTTATAACCTGTACGCCCTAGATCCAATGCCCTTGCATAAATTTTAAAAGAGCATGCAACAACTTTATAATATACCTTACTTATTATCAGCTTTACCATTATAGAAGAGCTGTATAGTTGTTATTGTAGTTGCCCAGATATGTTCTTTTTAAGGATTCTAGCCTCCTTCAGGATG